>JAOBAT010012238.1:0-10181 GCA_026413305.1 Hydrozoanthus tunicans | reverse complement strand
AAGACGGCCTTGTTCTTTAATGTTTACCTAGAACAAACAACAACATTAAATCAAGCTACAGGCCAAGACCATCTCAATAACAAAAACCTCCGAAGAGTTCAACTGCTGCGTAATGCAATAACGAATTACATTCCAACTCAGCCACTTAAAGAGGAACTGAACCCTAAAATCAACTTATGTCAAACAAAATCTTTAACTGAGTGTGAAAACGATATTTAAAAAAATTTCTCGTATCGCACTGACTTTCCGAGAAATTCAAGTTTAAAACACGTTACTTACCGCATTGTACCGGCGGCTCAGAAATAGGGGTTAAGCGGAGAGTGAGTGAGGGTATGACGTCAGATTTGGGTAAAAATTGGCTTGGACTGAAAAAACTCATCATTGGAGTGAGATATCGCATATATATATATCGCAAGATATGTTCTCAACATCTTGAAGGATTTAATTTAAAAAATGTTGATTTTAGAGTTCATTTCCCCTATAAGCCATTTAAAAACAAAAATCCAGAAATAGTTCTAAAGAAAAATTGATCGTACTAACATCACAACCCCTGATGGAGTCCATAGCCAGCAGATCATTCCCGTGTCGCAGTTGGAACTTGACCATCTCTTGCGCAGTCTGTAAAAGGATAAAAACCGGTCTGAAACTGGGACTACAACAGACTTCTGTTTTACACATGCTTTTACACAAAAAAGTCTTCCGTTATTTTAGCGAGATCTTTTTTGGTCGTCTTAACCCAAAGGAAAATCTTGGTAAGCAGGGTTATTTCACTACGGGCCGCTTGAATGAACAGAATGGGGGCGAAAGGGGGAAGGATGGGGGGAAGCCAGGCACGTAGAACATTTGCTTTCACGGATATTTTCCGTCCTTGGACCCCGAGATGAAAGAATTTGATTTCTTTCTGTCCAGGATTAAGTTCATCATGCCTTCCCCCCTTTTTTCTCTGACATGAAATTTTTCTTTCTCTTTATTTTTAGTCCTCGTCTTTAGGGTTGAATTTAACCCTTTGCAAACTACGCAAATGTTAACAAAAAATGACCAAAACGGAATAGACTAACCCCGGGACAAAAATTGTTTTGAAAGCAGGTCTTTCTTAGAAACATTGTAAAGCAATCGGATAAAGTACAAACACGATAACAACAAAACGAAGGCAGAAGATTGTTACCCTAAGTTCTGTCACGCGGGGACCATCCGAATTGCACACTCGGATCATGTCCTGTATCACAAGAAAAAAACTGTCAGTCAATCGAATGGAAGGGTAAGGAGCAAGACATAGCGAGTATAATAATACAGAAAGTGTAATCTATTGTGGGCAATTTTTTCTTCGAAGGGGGGAGGGGGGGGGGGTGGAAAGCGTTTGTTGATGAAGTGACACAAGCTTAATAAGTTTATCAGACCCCAGAATAAATAGGCAATGAAGGACTGCATTTGGCTCTGCCTTACCAAGATGGAGGAATGTCTGATCATCGCCTGATCCGCCTGAACCAATCGCAAGCAAGCACGGAACTCTAGCCTGTCTACACGAAGTATTTCGTTTCATAGGAAACCTGAACGATGTGTGGATGACTACTTACTCATTAATTTTTTTATTTACATCGCCGAGCCACAAAAATACATGTTTCGTTGCAATATCCTAATTTGTCGAGATTGCAATGCTCAAGCTAAAGTCTTAGGGCTATCTAAAAGTTATAAATCCATGTTACGAATGTTTACTTTATTTGTTAAGTTTGAAGAAATAAGTTGTTAATGAATTTCTAGAATCATACCTTCAATAGCAAATCATACTTTCCCATTCTCTGAACAGGCTTGATCAGGTAACTGCCAAGATCCAGTTTGTCGCCAAGCTCTTTTTGACGTTTCTTTAAACAAAACAAAACAGCAACGTGAATAAATGCGATTCAAGCCAACTATTTTGAAATTATTTACTATTTAGCCTGCCACGACCAATAAAAAAAATAAAGACAGCGTTACGCACGAACAGACACGAAAGGCAAGGACGTTATGAAGAAAATCTCGGATTTCCTAATTTATTTAAAAGGTTTCAAACACAAGCGTATGAAGGCTCAAAATATTTACAGTAATCGGTGAAGTTTTACAAGAAACAATCTCTTCCTACAAATGCTTCGCTATACCTCGCATGTTTTTCCTTAAATCCATTTCAAGTAAAACGGAACCTACGCTTCTCTCGGCAGAATGCGAAAAAGAAGGCCCTGGCCGCGAAAATTTAATGATCCGTCGATGAGTGGCAGAGTCATTTTGATTAGATGAAGGCATTCAAGCCTTCGGTATTTCATGCTTTAAAATCGAGTTACATGAAAGTAATAAAACGATTTTATTAAATGGTAACTCTGATTTTCGGTCAATAACCAAATTTCCAGCCATCTGATTGGCTGAACTTAGGTCAATAAGTTACCGTACAGACTTTTTTGAGTTACGGACTTCAAAAGTCAAAACAATGTCCGGTGAATTTTATTATCCGATCGAAATTACAAGTATTGAAGACTGACCCGAGAAAAGTTCTACAAGAGACGTCAACTGAAAATAATAACCAGAAAGGTAAAGCAATGAATGAAAACTTTCAGCGAATGGAGAAAGTCGTCAAGTTTGTCGACGGCGCGAAAATTGAAGTTCAATGAACGTTGTGCCTGTGGAGAATATTTTTACAAGAAATAAACGTTTTTAATCAAACTAATGAGCCATTTAATAAAAATTTTAATAACCTCGTTTTGCTCGGTTTGTCCGAGGAAATATCTTGCCCGAGGTCTTTCAATGTACAGACCGAGCGAAGCGAGACAGACCTCGCTCTCGGTTATCAAGATGTTTATAAAGCGTTGTTTACTACTTACCCTAAAATAAGCGTTGCCATGATCAGACAAAAGTTGATCGGATTTTGGCTTGTTCTTGTTGTAAAGAGCGTAAAGATAGAACTGCCTTTCCTGAAAGAAAGAGAAAAAGAAAATAATTATTTCAATATATATGGGAAGTAAAGCGTTAAGAGAATGCAAATGGATGATAGTGTTGATGATGCTGCTGCTACTGTTGATCACAATGTTGATACAATGAAGACGAGGGTGACGATGAAGGTGATGATTAGGAGGGTGTTGTTGATAATAATATCATATTCAAACGGAATGTGCCACTACCATAGAATCAAAGGGTCACTCACGTATTTCAAGAAAGCGCCTCCAATTTGAAGAGGAGTTTCTTCAGTCGATTCGAGTTCTTTTAAGAAGAACCTAAACGAGGGTTAAAACAGACTTTGAGTATAATGATAATAACAATAACGATGTTAATAATGATAGTAACAACAATAATAATAATACTAATAATAATAACGGTAGTAATAATATTAACAATAATAATAATAATAATAATAAGATGATGATGATGAAAATAATAATAATAATAATAGTAGAAATTACTATAACGATAATGAAAGTAAACTCAACAGTAAATCACTAATACACGAAAACAAAAACCCACTTATTTTTATTTTGCTTTCACTGTATACAAATGAAATAACACGAAATCTATTCAGTGAAGCAGACTACAACAGGCCATAGGTCCCTACATGATAGACCACCCGAACATAAAAAAAGAGGAAAAATATAATCTAGTAGTAAAAAGATTGCAAGAGTTAGAATAATACTAAGAACCCACTTTGAGTACAATAATGATATAACTATAATAATAATAATAATAATAATAATAATAATATCAACAGAAATTATAATAACAATAATAATGATAGAAACAGTAATAATAACAAAAATATCAACAATAACAATAATGAGAGTAAACTGGTAGTTAACTAATAGAAGAAAATAAAAAACAATGGGCTTTTGAAACTAAATATCAAGACTATGCACAAAGAGAAACAAAATGGATTTGAAAAACGTCGCTAACGGTGGTATTATCTGTGTGACGTTTAAAAAAAGAAAAATCTAAAAATAAATATTTCCTCGTGAGAATAGACGAATTTTTGTTTACGTTTCTTGCCTCATTAGCATATGTACCCTTGTTTTTATTCAAGCTATAATATCAATTGTTCTGAATATTGAAAGAAATTTGCAAAATTAGCATCGTCTGAAAATATGAAACCGATTTGATAAATACTTTTCTTGTTATGCGCGTTTAAAAACTGGAAATTTTAAAAATAATGTATGGCTCATTAACGATTTTGCCAACCAGCTGTTTCGAGTTTTTTTGAACATTGATATCTCCTTCAAACTTGCTTGTACAGATCCGAAAGTTTTGTCTATTGTTTTACTAGACTAACTTTCTTAAATTCTATATTCAGTTTTACTTTATCTTGTTTCTTTCTCTACCTGAAGTCGTATGGTAATGAAGCAGAATGTAAACAATGACGTCACGAAAGATTCGCCTATAGAAAGAACAGTAAAAGAGTACTTACTTCTTATGAAAGTCGTATATCCGCTCGATATTACCGAACAGAATGTTCTTCTTCCCTTTAAGAGAAGGCAGCAAGTCGGGATTTTCCATTTCTGATAGGTAGTTCTGTGAATGAAAGCACGAGGGCTTAGCCTTCTTAGAAAACAAATGCTTTTTATTCCAAAAAACAGCTAAGATAAAAAGGATCACAAAGCAATTAAGTTTCAAAGTACAAAAGTCAAACTCAAACCGAGACAACTAGAAATGTTGTCGGCCCCTGAAACTGCATCAGTTCCTTATGTCCGTTTCAAACGCGGTGCTACAGTCATGCTAAGCTAATCTAAATACAGAAAACCCGAGTTCAACACGCCTTTAGGAATTGGCATTTGAACCCAAAGCACGCTAAACCAAGCTGACCCGTGCCACACAACTTTAGCTTAAGCTAAACGAGGTTTGTTTCAGACGCCGTGCTTAACTCGGCTGTATTTTTTGAGACAACTCAAACGCTCCAAATTAGCTAGTTAAAAGACCTAACTCAATTTCACATTACTTGTATAAGACCGCTGACCGAATATGCTTGTCAAGTCTATCATAACAGCTTGCCCGACCACCTAAGTAACGATCTTGAGCGCCTGCAGAAACAAGCTCTACGAATCATCTTTCCAGATCTTAGCTATGCTGAGGCCCTTCGCGAAACTGGTCTTGTAACACTCTGGCAGCGTCGCCAAAACATCACTACAAAGTTCTTCAACGAGATCGTATCGAACGATAATCATAGACTCCATAGTCTTTTACCCAAGGAAAACGACCGTAAATACAATTTTAGAAGTAAGAGGAAATTCGCCGTTTCTAAATGTTTAACAAAGCGCTCCTAAAATAGTTTTAGCAATTTTAATTCATGATTTTATAGCCCACAAGAATGAGTTTACTAGTCTAATCATTTATTGAACATACTTTTATCATATTTGCTTGTAAAGTTAGACCATTTCAGTCTTTGGCTGCAAATTCTTAACTAATAAACTATCTATCTATCTATCTATCTATCTAACTCATACCAGAGTCACGCTAGGCTAGTACCGGCGTTTGAAACGGGCTTTACCCCAATAACTTAAAGATTATTCTTCATCAAGAACTATACATCAGTGGCGTAGCCAGGATCTGAAAATTTTGCAGGCCCATATAGCCGAGCGAGCATCAAAGAACGAACATTTCCAGGGGGTGGGGGTGGGGGGTCCTAGGGCAGGGGTTTCTGAATTCGCCAGAAATGCATTTTAATCATAAAGCCTAGCGAATATGTGCCTCCCGTCCCAATGCTAGAAACTGTTTTTCCTGGAAGAAAAAAAAATGTTTTTAGCGCTGAATCCGTAAACGTATACTGATGACATAGGCACGGATTCGGGACTGAGACGTTATTTTTTAGCCAAGTCTGTCTCTACTCGTTTGTAACAACAACATCAGGAGTTTGGGGTGAGTATTAACCATGCAGCATTCATTGCAAAATAACAAATTTAACAGGTGCTTTTAAAAAATTTCTTCCCTTTCGTCTTTTTATTGAATATAATTGAAATAATTTTCAATACTATTCTTTGCTCTGTCAAAATAATTTGAAGGCCCGGGCCTGCAGGCCTAGGCCTTCAAGCTGGCTACGCCACTTTACATGTCTTGTATTCACTTTAATTTGTATGTTAATACTTACTGCTAAGATGTATTCCAAAGACTTCACGTAATCTCTTTCAGTTTCTATCATTTCCTCTACGATGTATTTTAACTTCCTGTAAAAAACATGCATGGCAAAGTGACTCAAACAACAACAATAAGCTTTATTGACATGACTTTTCAGTATTGTCAAAGCAATTCTAAAATTACAGCAAAATCATAAATCTCATGTTTTACATATTTTCGACACAGATCATATAATTAGACTAGATCTTTTTCTGATGCAAGAATGGACAAACAAAGTGAATGAAGAGGACACCACTTCTTGTTTTTCAAAATGGCACTTTTTTTTTTTTTGAACATACGTTTACTTGCACAATAAATTCCCGTTTGATAAAAATGCTATGGTCTAGAATCATTTTTGTCAAGTCGGCACAAAGCGAATTGTCATTTGTTGGTGTACTGACACGTCGAGTTCTTACTTTCTTAACAAACACTGACTAAAAATGGCTGACTTAACCCTTTAAGAGTGCCAAATGATTAGCTTGTAAATTCGCATAACATATTCCTTAATATTTCTATGAGAAGTTTGGGAGAATTTGAAAATTCATCTTCCAAATTTTTTGTGGATGATCAAATTTCGAATTCTCAACACTAATCAGCTTGTTTTCTATTGTTAATGTAAGGAGAATTTAGATGTTGACCAATTGAAGCCTTAAGGGTTAACGACTTACTCTTTTACTTTAGGTGGCAGATTTTCTTCTTCAGACACCGGTTCTTCGACCTTTGGATGAAGAGAAGGTGGTTTCAGTTACATATAGCCTTTGTAGTACTCAACCATAGCTTAAACCGAGGGTTCTTTGTCATTTTGTTAACTTGTTAAAAATAAGTTTTTTCAATAGGGGATTCGCTTGCATAAGTCATTCAGAATAACATTCCAGTGTGCACAAACAAAACTTTCCAGTTGGGGCTACGTTTTACTTTTCATAAATTTGCTGTTTTTTTAGCATCTCGCCTACACTTGAAGGCTTTGTTTGAACGCAATGGAGTGTAAGTAAGATATATCTTTTATTCAAAAGTTTAGTAAATCTATATCTGGGCACTTGAATCCATATTCATTCTTAAACACAAAGTTTTCTTATTTTCTTTATCGACAAAAACAAAACGACATTTTTTAAAATTGATATAATAAGGACAGTAACACAAGATAAGAATAGAATAACTTACGTTATAAGTACAGAAATGCGCAAAACGGACATGGTGTTTCAAAAATGCTATTTAGTCAAAGCAGATGCCAACCTCTTTCCAGCTATACAGCAGGTGGGGAGAGCTTTCCATACTTATTTCCCGTGTCGGCTGCACATGTGTGACAATGTCGTCTTCACTCTCTGCTCCCAAATCGCTCTCGTCTCCATCACCGTCCGTTTCACCTTGTCCAGGACTTGATGTTGTGGACTCGTCACTGCCACCTGTAGCCGTGCTAGTTGGACCCTGCAACCAATCAGAATCGAAAAAAAGGTAAAGAAATGAAAAAAAAAGGATGTACACATTCTCGGTATAAGGCGTAGAAAAATCGCTAGTTACTGCTCATGTCGGCACTTGTAACGGCAGAGAAGATAAGATTTCTTGAATACACCACTTTTAGAATAATAATTTTTTGACTGAATTGATCGGTAGATTCAACGCAATGAATTCACTGGCAGATACCCGCCTACCCGAATTAAGAAACCTCAAGCAATAAAATTACGTTACTACCGAAGGCAAAAAATTATTTTTGATAAATGCAGAGTTCCTGCAACTGGAACCAACAGGACTAAACGCCTTTTCATGAATTTTTAAGACCATATAAGGAAAATGTTAGGCCTAATTTTCTTCAAACTTTACTTCAAAAGGTTAATTCTAATTACCATAAAAAAGGCAACTGCTTCATCACTGAAAGACAACTTGGTGCTTTAACAAGAAATACTTCGAAGTAATCTTTGAGTTTGACATTGAGAAACAAAAAATATCTTTCAAAATAAAAATTAGACTTTTTAAGAGCGATTTTCAGTTTCAATCTCAGTCTGTTACTTTCTCTTTTTGAGAATGACGCGTTTCTAACGGTCACTAAAATCCAGCGTTAAGCCCCACTCCCCCCCCCCTAAAATAGAAAAACCGTCATTTCTCCGCGAGTTTTCAATAAAAAGAAAAAAAATCAGCGCCGAAAATATCTCATCAAGGGGTATAAAAAACTTTTGATTTTTTTATCCTGATCGCCTAAGTTGATAATTACTGAAAATCGCTCTTAAGGACCCACAGGAACCTTGAAGAGGTACTTTTTTCTTATCTGAAAACAAACGTTCTAAAAATGCTAATCACTGGACTACTTTTACCTGTAATCTTTCTTCTGCTCTTAGTAGAGTCTCTTCCCTCTTCTGTAACATATCTTGAACCTCCTTGTACCGTAACAAGATTTGCTCTGCCTGCTCCACAAGTTTCGCGTTCCCAAGATTCGTAGCGATCTCAGAAATCCGGTTTAACCGGCTTTCTGGCCAGGGGGGAGTCTCGGCAGTAAACTTGTTTAACTTGTCTTTCAGGCTAAGCACTCCCTGTAACGTAATGCTCTCCTCCATATTCATTAAAGCCATTTGTTTCAGCGTGTTCAGGGACCATTCATTTGCCTTAAGGACGAGATTAACGTGTTAAACAATTGATATGAAGTCGAAAAATCTGACTTGGCTCGAAATAAGCACTCGCAAACTCGCGAAACGTGAGTAGTTTTTGGAAGTTGCGAGCCTAAATAATACCCTCTAACAAACATATAATGAGCGAGTGATTCCCATGTTGAGTTTCAATTAAACAAGAGAGAGCGATATGGAGACGACAAGTTACGCGTTTCATTCACAGTAAGTTTTACCTTCAGATTGCTAAATTTTCACAATGGTCTAGTGCTCAAAAGGAAAATGGCCGCAGCACCAACAAAATTAAATATTGAAATTCCTAGTTTTCCTAGAAGAAAAATACCTTACTAGCAAAACTTTGCTAGTGGACTAAAAAGTTGAAATCGAGTCTTGGGTTCCAGTATTAAATCGAGTCTTGAGTTCCAGTCCCTATCAAGCTTATTATTTTAAGTTCCAGATGAAGAGAAGAACCTTTTAATAATAGCAAAAACAAAACTTTTTCTCGCCGTTCCTGTTACATCTTTTAGACTTGAAGCGTGCAGTGATGACGTAGCACGAGGCATAAAGAAGAGGCAATCTTTTTTATCTCAAAAAATTCAATTCTGGCTACAATAGTCACGTTGTCATAACTTTAATCACTCAATTGTTCTCTTGAAATTGTTTGAAATAAAAATTCTATGACATTTTTTAACAGAAATGAAATTTTTAACGTCAAAAGACCACCTTACAATCGCTTTCTAAACTAAAAGCTTTAACTCATTCAAACGTGCAAGCTTAATCTAGCCCATGGGAAGGTAGGTTAGGGAAGTAACTTTCTAATTGCCGCGACCGATCAAAACTATTGAAGGCAGTCTATTCTTTGGTAACAAGCATCACAAAGAGGTTGAATCTTCAACATGATCGTTCGACGCAGTAAAAAACACGACACACAAAAGCAAACGAAAAAATCTTTTTAAGTCTTAAAAAGTTCATAAACAAAAACTAGAGCCTTCATTTCAACTTCGTAAACATTCTTAACCCTCTGTACATGAAACTAAACTAAAAACTTTGTTTTCTAAATTAATACAGTGATTTAGATTACTAATTAACAGTAAAGAGCTAGTACCTCAAATATGAGTTTATGAAATTCCTCGCATGAATTAAGCAGCATCCGTCTTTTTTCTAATTTTCTTAAGAAGGATTTGTAGGCGTCTTCTAGCGCTTTACATCTCTCCTTAATCCCGATCCCCTCATAATGACCACCTTGAAAAAGACTGCTTCCTTCCTCCAGTAAATTTTCAACTCTGTCGCAGTAGCACTGGAAGTAAAAGGGATAAAATAAAATAAATAAAATGCCATACAATTACAAGAAGCACGGATTATTTGGTATTGGCAACCTTGGTAAATAATAAATAGTCTTATTAAATTTTCAATCTCGAATATTGCGATTCGCGCGTTCTGATTGGTTCATTCAATCTCGGTTATCAGCTCATA
>JAOBAT010012237.1:0-25451 GCA_026413305.1 Hydrozoanthus tunicans | reverse complement strand
GTTTCAGATAAGAAACACTGTCAAGACAAAAATACGGGTTTATATCTAGCGGCGGGAGGGTAATGATTATAGACTTAACAGCATCACAGTTCAAAATACAGAATCTGATACCAGTTGAGGGCGGTCGAATTAATTGTTCTCGACCAAACGTAATGAATAGCAAACGAGTTTCACCAGCAAAACCTCACTGCTATCATTAAAAGTACATTTTTTGTAACTTTAGGGGCTAATCCGGCTTTGTATCTGTTTCTTATGTTACCAAAACATGCAGAAAAAGTAAGCATTAACTTTCTTCAGAATATGTCTATCAATTGATATAAAAAGCAAACTCTTAGGTGCTTACATATTTTTGAAGACTTAAAAGAAGGTTTATAGTGTTTTACCATCATTAGAACTAATACCAATTAAAAAGAAAGTTAATTCTGCATCAAGCTCTCAGGTGTGTTTAAGGGTTATAAAGCAGATAAAAGAGTTTCCTGTGTAGTTTTCTAAAACAACAAAACTGTAGGCACAGGCCTGTAGCCTTGACAGCCAGTATAAACTACTGTTTGGCCGACTGCGAGCGCCAGGGAGCCAGTACTGAATTCTGGAGGGGTCCGGGGTCATGCTTCCCTGGAAAACTTTTTGAAACTTGAAAACTTAAAATCGCTTAAAACGCACCAAATTTATAAAACCAATGCACTTATATATTTCAAACGTATAGGACATTTCTTAAACAAGCAGTTTAGAATAACGGAGAAACACAGAAAAAAAAAATCACACACGAGCCATGAACTTTTCCAACTACCTTGTAACTTCTAAACCTTGCACACGGCCGGATATCTTGGCTTTTTTCCGTAAGTTCAATTCACTCAATGATCAGCAAAACTTTAATAAAATGAAATTTAAGCATGGATTGTTGCTTTATGAAACAATTGCTTTACTTTGAAACTGTTAACATTTTTGAAGAAATCTAGTATACTCACGAGTGTTGCTAGGCTTGGCAGTTTAGAGTGCCTCCTTCGTTTCAAGGTGTCCGGGGAAACGTTTCCACCACTTGTGTTGCTTTGTCGTCGTGCATTTTCTTGTAAATCCTCCAAGTTTAGATAAATTAAGTTATCACATACTTAGCTCGATATTTACATAGTAGATCGGTGAAATATACAGCGTATCAGTCACCCATATCAATCACATGCAGTGATACCAAAAACAGCCAATCAAGACCCATGATTTCCATATCATCATGTGTGAATGATATGAAACTTTAAAAATATGAACATTGATAGTTTTCCTATTTAATCTTTTCATATACTGAAATAGCTTTATTTATTGTTTACGTTTTTTATTGTTTCGCTGAATAGATTTAGTTATTTTAGGCATTTGGCTGACTTTGTTATCATGTCGCGTGATATTTCAAAATCAATGTTATTAAAATTGAAATTTGGTAGATTTTTAAACCATTTTTGTGTCAATAAAAATATTAATTTTGCATTAAACCCAGAATCTCACTTAGTATGTGATAAAAAGAAAATTACATGGCCACTTAGAGATACGAATTTTATCTTCTCGTGTTGAAAATATCACAATCGTTCGCTGCGCTCACTCGTGAGATAATTTTTCAACACTCGAAGATAAAAATTCGTATCTTCGCGCGGCCATGTAGTATCCTCTATGTATATTTACAGCCCACTTTTAGAGCCTATATTCATGTATATATAAATGCGTTTTAAAATTCCGTTATTTTCAAATTCGCAATTTTGCACACGTTACATTAATGGTCCAATCTTGTTGCTATGTGAGTTTAGCGATGGTTCAGAATAAGGAAAATTCATTGACGAGTGGACTTATTTTTGTTGGTCTACGAAAAAGAACTGTATTAATACCCATATGTCCGCATATTGAGTGGTCCACTTAATGATATATATACTGATACTACCAACTGACATTTCGGCCATTTCCACCCCGAAGAAGGACACTGAAAATGGCGCCAGAAATAGAGGTAGCAACAAAAAAAAGGAAAATTAATTGAGTTCTCATCGTGTTTTATAAGTATACTGTAAATGATATATGCTGCTATAAGAAAAAAAACTGACTTCTTGTTCCAGCAAGCTGTGTTGCTGTGCGGAAGTGACAAAACAAAGCAGCAGGTGTTTTGTTTCATTGGTGTATGAGTGAAATATTCTAACGAAACTACCACCTGGCTAGCTAGCATAGTAAGCCGCGTGCCGTGCGGGCGGGCTCCCTGAGTTCGATTCTCAGCCTAGTTTCTAAAAAAATGAGAAGAAAGTACTGTCTTTGCTCCAATCTTAGCGAATGGTGAGATGCACCCTCTCGGAATGAGGGAGTTGAAGCGTAGGTTCTCGGAGACCTAGGGTTCTATTGGGTTGTGAACCAGTTAGGCGCTCCGACATCCTCGGCTAAATAAATAAACAGACATTGATATTCAAAGCTTTTAGTAGCAATGTGTTCATCAAATTACGGCTGTAATTCATTGAGTAGCAGTCTGAATAAACTAAAAAGAAAGTTTCCCCAAATGGAAGAGTATGACATACTCTAGCATCCCAATGGAAAAACTTTACGAAGTTAAAATCTTGTAAACCATCTCTTTATGTTGCACCTTTCACAAATTAAACTTTAAGGCTAATATGGATATTTAGCAGGTTGCAAGGCTGCGCGAGTTAACCACCCCTAATACTTAAGCTTCCTTGTATCAGCTCCTTTTTGTCAATAACCTTCTTCATACCTTCATTTCTGATATAATACAGCTGGGAGTTGATTTTCGCGCCACCTCTGGTGACGACAATGAAAGATTACTTGTAGTCTTTTGGCTCCATCCACCGGCGGCATTACCCGAGTTTTCCTCCAAATAGCTGATTTGTGAACAAGAGCTACAGCTCATTTTTTTTTCTACCAAACGGTTTTCCTTGTTTGAAAACCTCTTGAAAAAATTCATTTTTTCTAAGGCTCTGTTTTCTTAAGAACTTACATCAACCAAACGTATGGTACATATGTCTAGAAATCTGCCAAATGGATCGCTAATCGGTATTGTAAGGGCCTTAAATTAATGCTCGGAACAGTGACGTTAGCAGAAAATTTGATGTTCTATTGGTCCGATTGGCTCGCTTATTAGTTCACGGCCCTGTATCATACATGGCTATTTCTTAGGCATATACGTCATTTATGAAATATTGACTTCCCAAATCTATTGACGTTTTCTTATACTTGGAAAGACTTATCTGGAAATTATGCATCAGCTATATTTAAAGAATAAGGATAACTAAGGAATAAATGAGTTCTGCAACAAAAACGTTACTCGTTCACTATGCATTTTAAAGTATCAAATTCTAACCAACTCGTAAGGAAAAGTAAAAATGGCGGGAAAAAAGATAGAAAAACGCAACTGTTTTCGTGGTTTGTATATGAGTTGTTTTAACGATTTCAATAAACAACTAAGATATTCTCGGAATACTATTCACAACACATATAACGTAAGTCATTCAGTCAACAGGAAGCCGGAGTGATACGCTAGTTAATGTTTTTCATTAAGAAGCAGAAAAATAACTTTCCGTCGTAGTTGATTTGAAACAATCAACTTTGGTTGGCTAACAACCTTAAATTGACAAAGTAATTAAGTACACGTTGAAGAAGGTCAAACATTTTAAAGTCCCTATAAAGCTTGTTTTTAAGTTTCAGATAAAAAGTACAGCCCTTTAATAATAGAAATTTTATGAAAATAAAACCTTTTCTTGAGTTCCTGTTACATTTTTAGACTTGAAGTGTGCAACAATGACGTAACAGGAGGCATATTACGTAGCACGTGGCATGTAGCAGAGACAATCTCTTTATACGGTATTTAAGACAGGAGCCTTGTTCTATGTAAAGTCTTCACTTCATTACGACATCGTTTTGTTTTCCTATTTCTGCGCGCAAAAATACTGCAGTGATCGAACTTTTCTTCAGTAGATGTTTCAATATCAGCGTTGTAGGTTATTGCTGTTTGTCAGTGTTTGGTATAACGAAAAAGAAAATGAAATGATGCGGCTCGAAAACTCAATCCGAAACTCAGACTGAATACAGCTCTAGCATGTGCAGCGCAAAATATTGTTTAGAAATATACGTTATATTCTAAAGACTGTCTATCACCAATGCTATGTTCTGATTGGTTATTGTTCAGTGTATGCATCTATCACGTGATAGATAGTGCCTGTGAGACCCAAAATGGTGTCTCCACATCCCGATTTTCTGTCGCTTTTCTTAAGACAACTTTGAAGAAGCTATAACTGACAAAACAAATCTAGTTAAAAGAAAGCCAGCAGCAACAAAATATGGTGTAAAAAGTTTCGGGAAAAAGAAAAAATATATTTGATGCATTAATTAAACATATTTCAATCGAAATACTGCCGAGCGCACGCGTACGCCTGCATGCGAAATTTCTTTATCATGAACATCAAATGTTGGAAGAATTTTAAGCTTTAACAATAAAACATTGTTTTAGTTCTGTTCTTTGTTCTCGAGAAACTGCTACAAAAACAATTAGAGTACTCGCTCTGAGTTAATATCGGCAACTGATTGATACTGAAAAGAATCAGTGATGAATAGAATTTCATAAAAGTGTTTTCTTTGATTACTGAATAAAAAACATGATATATAATAAAATTTACAAAAGACATATCCTGACTTGCTCTAGTCGATCGACTAGATCTGTAGTTTCTGCTGGGGGTAACCTAATAGATTAGCGCCGGCCTAATTAATAGGGGAGGTGGGTTAAATACCATCCGCTTGACACTACTTGTGGCCTGGGCTCTTTAGGCACAAGATCCAAGGGTTTCAGGTTTTTAGCTTTACGAGTTTTTTCTTCAAATTGCTCTGTCTTAAGGAGGTTTTTGAAGAAGGAGTGGCCTCAGCTCGCTTTGATTTTTTAGGGGAGTCTAGATATTTTACAGAGCTGGAGCTGCTACCATGAAAGAACAATTACAAACGTAGCTCACAAGTTGATTCTAGGATGTTGCAACAACAATTAAGCCACAATTCGTTGTAAAATCGTTTGATCATAAAGATCCCAAAGAAAGCAGAGTTTTATAGTATATAGATTGCCCAAAAAGCATTATCTGAAATAAGGAATGATGAATAGAAAAGAAAGTACCCAGTTTTAAACCTTATGGTCGTCAGTATAACCTATATTCTCTGGCTTCCTCTTTTAACACACAGGAAAATACAAATGCATAAAACCTCTTTAAAAAGCTCTTGTTAAACCACCTGAGCAAAAAGAATACCAAAAATGTTGAATCTGAATACCAAGAAACGCCCTGTATGTATCTTGAAAGCAGAAATTACAGGCATTTTAAGTGTTCCAAGTGCAGAGAAACGAATCTTTGCCTTGTACCCTCACACGTTGTAGATATGAAATACACGCTACTCTAGGTTGAATGTGGAAGGCAATTTGGTTCTACGAGCGGTTGATTTTCCATTATAAAATAAAGGAAATATAACGCGCATTCTGATTGGCTTTGCATGGTGACCGACTCTGTATGAGTAGAGTGTGTCTATTCGTCATCGCGGGGATTTATCGGCTGTTTGTGTGCCTTATTTTATAAAAGAATTCGAAACATAAAACTCAGTTACTCGTTCTGTTCATTGATAGAAACACTTGTGAACTTTTAAGTTCATCTTTTGTGAACTAAAAAGTTCCCGCGTGTTTCTATTACTGAACAGAGCGCGCGTGCTCGTCAGTTTATATTTGACTTTGGTGTATACCAGCTCGGCTACGCGCGATTTGATTGGTTTAGAGATAGTAGCTATGAGACAATATTTATCTCTGAAATAGTAGATAATGACACCCAAACAAAATGGCGGACGGAAGTAGCCACTTCACGTCCGTTTGGGATCACGATACTGAAAAGTTTGCTCTGAAAACACGGGAAGTTTAAGACAGCCTAAAGAATTTCACTGTTTTACGCCATTAATAATATTTTGTAGTTGACAAACTGTCAAAAAACGTTTGTTACATATGTTAGGCTGCTCACGCGTGGGTCTCGCCACGCTAAGTGTTTCAAGTAGTAAAACTTTTTTCTTTTTTTTAAATCTTTCGTTTTTCTTGAAAGGAACAGTTGCCTGGCTGATATATACTAAAACACTTATTCTATTTCAATTTCGTTGGATAGTGGCTTGATGAATATCTACCTCGCGCCTTCGGCGCTCAGTAGATATTCTGTCACTATCCACCTCAATTGAAATAGAACAAGTGTTAAATTGTAGAACAAGGTAATACACATATAATTAAACCTCGTGTTGAATATAGCAAAATGGTTTTGGATAGAGAAAGAAACGTAGGATGTGCTTGAATTAATCATCTGTATTTTCTTAGAACACTTCACCTGTATATTAGCAGGAATCAGTGTAAGATGGTGTCGAACGTGAGTTCAATTTATTTCCCGCAGCCTGTTTGAGTCGTTACAAAGGTACAATTGATCGATAAGCTCAGATATCACCCTGCGTATCAAGATATCATTCTGTACCCAACAGTCTACGCGATACGCTAGCTATACAATTCAACTGCCCCACACCGAGCAACATATGTGTTGAATGACAGCAGTCTTGATCGCATAATGATTATTATTTCTTAATGTAAAAAAAAGAAATCGTTGTTTTGTTTGTCGTATTGAGAGCAAATTTTAAAAAAAGAATGTTCCCGATGTACATTTCTCAAATTAAAATTAAGAAAATCAGAATCGTTTTCTCTCAACTCGGTGAACAGTAAAATCAAGTTCATGAAATCTTTTTGGCCAAAAGTCCGAATTAACGCCAAATAAATTACTTCTTTTCCTAATATTTCAAATTCGAAAGATTGCATTTCAGCAGCTGCATGATTTGATTGGAGTTCAAACAAAAGTTAATTACACGACCTATATTACAAATACTTATGGCTCAATAAAATAATAAGACAAAAGTTATTGAAATGCAGAATTCCGTTTTGCGAGAGCCTATCAGCTGAACAGAAACTCAGACTTTTCTGGAACAATATTGAAAGCTAATGTTGAGCAACAAAACCGATTAAGATTCATCAGTAAGGAATAGTAATTCCGACTTTGCCCAGAAAACAACTTTTGAAACGGTAATTTGGAACTTACGATAAATTACAATATCCCGTTGCTCCCCTAACATAACCATTCTATATAGCAACAGAGCGCTCAACAAATTTCTTTTCCACCGCAGTCAATATCGTTCGTGTCATCCCCAGCAACCAAAGTTCACACATTATATTATAATCAGGATTGAAGTTGTAATAAGAAATGATGAATGTGAAAATACTTATCGCCGGATTTGAAAATTTTGGTAAAGTTTGGGAATTGTTATTTCGCACCAATCAGCAAAATCGAAGTCGGCTAAATAAAAGCTCTTGGTAGATCGTAGACAAATGGAATTAATTTTTGACATTTGAGGGTACATTTGCAGTCGCTCTGTCTTAAAATTTACTTTAGCTTTCTCATAATTATTAGCGCCTTCCTTGTTGTAAGTAAGTGATCTTTGTAGCATAGTTGCATCTGAACTTTGTCATACATGAAACAAATTTCTGCTTTAATAAATGTATACAAACAAAAGCAAGCAGATAATGCAGTCTGATAAATGAAATTTCATTTCTGTAGTAATATTCGGAGTTCCATCTGTCGCCGCTGAGTAAACTTTGTCTTTAGCTAACCTCGGAATGAAAAGAAGCGATCAGGCCGTTTTTATCAACATTTCTGAAATTTACATAATCTTGTTTAAATCTCCAAAACCAGAGAACAAAAAACGAGTTTGTTTTCTGTGAAAAAGTGGGCATTGTTCTTGAAATTGGAAGAAAATCTCAAACTAAGATAAATAGAAAAATCTTAAGGACTCTTCCAATTCATTCAAATGCTGTTCTGTACATTGCCATTGTAACTTTGCCTATACAAAACTGTTTATTGTGGAAACTTGGCTATCACGAATGTTCTTTTCAATTGTCCTCCGGAAACTCACTAGCCTTGATGTCGAAGAATCGACAAGAAATAAAAATTTTATATTTGTCTTTTTAGAATGTATTCAATACAATCTAGGTTGCATCAATCAGAGTTGGACGCTATACGGTCTATAATTGTATTGAAACACTTATGTCGCAACCAGCAGCTCATATCGTATTCTAAAAGCGATTCTAGGCTACGTAGCTTAGATTTCGAAATTATAAAATGCCTTATCGTGCCCGAAAATGTTTTAAACTAAGCCTGTTGTCCTATTCTCACACAAACATTATTTTGATCAGAAAAACTCTTAAAATGGTAACATATGACGTACAAGCATTTTAATGTCAACACTTTTCAAATGAATTAACAATCATCTGCATCCAAACGAAGGTTTGATTTTTAAAGTTTTTCGTTTTTGCTTTATCTTCCGTTTCTTTACTATCTGTCAAACGCCAACCTGAGCGATTTTTAAAAAAAATTTGCTTCAAATATTTTTCTGCAAGAGGATTTGTTGCCGTTTCAGTGAACTGAGATGTGCGTTTTTTCTTGCTTTGCTTGTTAATTCATGTATTGTTGCAACGATTTTAATATGATGCACAACTCCATCAACGCAAAAACATCGTATTTACTGTAATTGTCAAAAATGTTCCCTACTAGTAATAAAGGCACAATGTACTCACAAGCGTTGCTAAGCTGGGCAGTCGTGATCCGGACGTCCTTGGCTTCAGGAAATCGAGCGATACACTTTCGCCGCCGCTACTTCGTCTTCGTTGAAATTTCAAAACGCTGTTGTTTACCTCAGGGGAGAGAAAGCCATTGGAAGCCATATTCTGTTACTGTGAACTCATCCGAGTGTGAAGTGTCTGTAAGACAAGTGTAATGGTTTTAAGGTTGCAGTAAGTAGAGACTCGAATTCCGTATGTTGTTTCTTGGGAATTCCATCATCGAGCGATCTCATGACGGCATACAAAATAGTAACGGATAAGAGATAATGAAGTTTTTGTCAAAGCATCAAATAAACAATTCGTACCTCTTTTATGCAAATACCTTTTTCCGGTACACAAATACTAGCATTCTGAAACAAACTTGGAAATATATTGTCGTAGTAAAAACTTAAGAAATCATCTGGGAAGATATTTTGAAAAGCAACCAACAGCAACAATAAATCTTTAGGTTTGATGTTGCACTTATAATGGAAATAAATGATTAGCAGGCACGAACGAAATAAAAAGAACAAGTAACGAGGAACTGAATCTCGTTGGCTTCTTGGCTGAACACAATTTTAATTGCAATAATGAATTTGTATGTTCGGATAAAAAAACAAATTTAGTTTTAAACCGTTCGTATTTCTTTTTTGAAGCAAGTCTTGCCTTGTTTGTTTGTTTATTTTAGCTAACTAGTACTATTTCCTTCTTTCTGTTTGAACGCTTCATTTAAAATAACTGTCAATAAACTAATCCAGGCTTTCTTAGATACTTAGTAAACTCAAATTTGAGACGTATATTAATGGAGATGCATTTTTAAAATACTATTAATGTTTAAAGACGGTCCGAATTGCATAAATTGTTTCTTCATTGCTGCAGGCTATTTAGATGCATCACTGACAAATACTGACACGTTTAGGTATTAATAAGGTTTTTTTTGGAAATAACCTTTTTTTGGAAAACTGAAGAAGTACTTTCTATTTACTTGAGTTTTGTCAGTTTTGTGCACAGGTTTTGGAAGGCAAGTCAGTTATTGGAGCTAAAGATGTGAAGCAAAATGAATCGGGGAAAAAATCGGTTATCTTATATAGATTCTGCAGTTATAAGTCAATAATAGTCATGTACCGTAGTTTTTTTTTTTTTTTTTTTTTTGCTATCCTGGCAACTGTGATATTTCTAACCGGCTTAACAAAGCTTCTGCCTGGATTGTAAGACATCTGACCGATAAAAGTTTTGCGCACGACAGCTAACTAGCCAGTCATTAGGCGAACTAGTTGAACTGAACTACAAGCTTTTTTTTTATAAGAACAACTTTATAAGAACAAAGAGGCTCAGATTGGATAAAATTCAAGAACAATTTAAGAACAAGCCGAGGCTCGGGCTCGATAACGATTTTGAAACTTTACCGAGCTTCGACATTTAATTTAAAGCAATACAGAAATGATTTGCAGTTTCTTTCTTTTAATCAGTCATTGCTTCAAATTATTTGCAATACACGTACTGTAAATGTACTTGCCCGAAAGTTAGTCTTAACAATTTGTTTTCCGATACATGTATTGCAGTACCTTGGGCTTAGTTTTTATTCAATTTAAACCACACTTAGAAATGAGAACAATTTAAGAACAACTGGTTCTTATAAAAAATCGTGTAATTCGTATATTCTTTTAAAAACGGCATTTAGGTTTCACCAAGAACAGCATTCATATGCATGTTTCACAAAAATAATGTCATCGGGTCTATACTTCTAGAAAAAAAGTTACAGGTCATGTAGGTAGGCTTTCATGCTTGAGATAACAAAAAACTAGGACAAGAGTTGAGTACTAAAACTATTTTAGTTTCCGCGCATGGCTGTCGATTCAGAAGAAAACGCCAAAAAGAGAAACAATGCAGGTAGAACGAGACCCGTCTCTATTCTTAAAACCTTTTTGAAGTCACGAAACTTGTTGAGAAATTAGCATAAAAACAAAGTTGAATGCATTTGACACAATATAAACTTTTTAGAGAGTTTTGAAGTGGAATGTAGAATATAAATTCTCCGCGTGTATAGGCGTTAGAAGACAAAATTATTAACAAGGCGAATTTCCAACATTCCATTGAATTTGAGCGGTTCGAGTAAAAAATAAAGAAAGAAAGAGAATGTTTTAAGAAAAGCAATGATGTCCAATTGTTTAAGTATGTCGATAAGTCAACTCCAACTCGATATAGAACAATAAGTGTTTACCTTTTTCAAGGAAATCAACTTAACTGACAAAATGGAAGTACGAAAATAAACTTCCTATAACAATTTCCTTTCATTGCATTTGGGCACCGTGAGCTAGTAATACAATAAACCCAATTTTGTAATGTTTACCAATAAAACTCAAACGAGTTGTTCATCCTCGCATGCCTTCGAGGAGATCGAAGTGATAAGAAATGTTTTATCAGAGAATTGAAGTCGTCTTCGCCAAAAGTTCCGGCAAATATCACGCAAAGGCATTAAGGCAGTCTTTACTTTCATACAAAAAATGCTTATGCATTACAGTGTTTGCTGTTAATACCCTGTCGGTAGAGATCTGAATATATAGCGAAATTATCTTACAGTGGCTGTGAGTGAGAATTAGGAATGGGCGATATGATCTGAAAACCTTTACGATAAAGAATTGTGAAAATAGCACTTAGAATTTCAAAAGAACTGCATTTCTCGAGAAATTTAGAAGTATTTGACACAAAGTTCCACCTGCATTGGCGGCCATTTGAAACAGATAAATATGGAGGTGCTCCGGTGTTCGGTAAACAATAATAACTGCATACATCGAAATTGATATTAATTTTTTGCTTTGTAACAAAATATCAAGTTGTATGAGAAAACATTACTTTTTGAGCCGAACCGTTGAAAATAATAATTCGGCAGCTTAAACTTCAAACAAATGGTTTCGACTGGGCATTCAAAAGCAAAGTTACCTCCCTCTCTAGTTTTCCAGCCAGGTGAGCTATTTGACCACCGTAATTTTTTCGGAGTTGGACCGGAAAATATCTTCTTGACTACGGACACGACAAAATACGGATATGAACTACTGACTTTAGGTGATTTCGAACACAGGTCCGTGTCTTTAGATCCATTTTGAGCCAAGCGATTTATACACACCATTACTTTTCATCAAATGGCTTAAAACAATTCACTACACTTCGAGTTCTTAGAATACTTTTCACTTAATGGTTAAATCAGTTTGTTACTTACTGAAAGCAAAAACTAACCAGTCGATCGGCGGGAACTTCGAACCGCGTGTTGAACTGACTTGACAGCTGGTGACCGCATTGAGATTAATTTTTATAATAATAACTGAGAAGAGTTACTTTTATATATAATCAATGCGACGTTTTTGGCTTTAAAGTAAACACTGCTACAATATTACTGTACTATACTTACGGTCTGTTCAGCATGAAAGTGATGCCGTGGAGAAAAAGTTAGAAGTTAGAAGATTCCTCAAAGGAAGATAACCTCCACCAGCGTATGCAAAATGCTTTTTTCAGTTTCTTTTGCAATGAATTGTTGCCTTGAAACACATGCTATCTAATTATATCCGAAAGATTGCATATAATTAGCAAGTCATAGAAGAACTGACGTTTAATCTGATTAAATGTCTTTTTAACTTAAAAGATCTTTAAGTCTAGTAGAAAGCCAACAAAATTAATGTTCAACAAATATAAAGCAACCTCAAGAACGACAAATCTATGGTTGTAAATACTAAATAAAGAATAGAAAGAATATGAATAAAAACGGTTTTCCGTCAACTGCACAAAACTTACTGATGATGATTGATATATATGGCTGATAATTGAACATTACTTCAGCCGTTCCAACTAGGTTCATAAATTGATGTTTCTTTAACTTTTTAATCCTTGGAGCAAATAAACTTTTTTTACGTGTTCTAGTTTCAATTAAGAAACTATTTGTATAACGCCTTAGGGAAACTTCTTCAGTGGTAACCATGGAGTTTAAAGTCTTCTCCTGACAGGCAGTTTGCGCAAAGAATATTGATAGAATAGGACTGTTGCCGGCTAACACCACACACACTTATACCTTCGATTCAAAGGAAACAGCAGTTTGTTCATTGAACTGTATGTTATGTTCAACCAAAGCAGTCGACGTTGCTGTTTTTTTTAAATATTAATAAATTTTTAGGGCTGAAAGATTATCTTAGTTTCTCTTTACTTTACAGTAACTCCTAGTGCGCAGTATAATTACATTTTTAAATTATCTAAATGCGAAGATTTTGCAATAAGCCCCGAAAAACTTGTGAGTGTGCGTTTTTTATTAAAAATTCGTTTATTTACCGTAGAACAAAATCACAACGACTTGATATTTTGGAATGGTCGCGGTAAAAAACACAATGTAGGTAGCTCGGTTGTTTATAAGATTGAAGCATTTTCAAAATCACTGACCCATCAATTATGAACTGATCAAAGCACTGCAACCTAAAAAGTGATTATTAGAAGTCGCAATAAATGTCATAACTACAAACTCCTCATCTGACTTTCGGGAAGCTTCTGACCCAAGAGAACAAACCAACCACCCAAGTCTCCATAAACCCACAAACGTCCACAGGATCTCCGCAGTTTTTTTTTCATAAGAATAAGTGAAATTTTACCGAGACTCGTTGTTCTTAATTTTTCGGGGACTTGAGCCTCAAATTTGTTCTTATTTCTGTGTGTGGTTTAAATCGAATGGGATCTATATCCAGGCGCCTATGTAAGCCTATGTAAGGAGCTTACTTCGGGGCAGGTATGCATGAACAAGGTATAATATCAGGCAATGACGATGATTAGAAGAGAAAAACTGCGAATCATTTGTTAATTAAGAGAAAGGCCAAAACTGAGTAAAAGAAAAAACTACTAGTTATCGAGCCCCAAGCCTCAGCTCGTTCTTAAATAGTTTTTAAATTTTGGCCAACCTGAGCCTGGTTGTTGTTACAGAGATATATTCTTATATAACGCGTGTAGTGTTTTCATCTTTACACCTGGCACATGTTAAGAACTTAATACCATACTCTCAATTTCTTAAACCCCTCGTCTGTACAGAAATAAAACAGATTTTTAAGTCAAACGTTTCGAAACACCGCTAGATATCTACTACTACTACGATGGCCGCCTCAGCCGAGACGCTTGTCTTGAAGCCCGGCCAGTCATCACAATTTATCACGCAGGCAGCAACCTTAACAATGTTGGCTACCTGAAGGTTTCAACTCAGGGACGACATTGCTTGCCGTTAGTTGGCTGCCATAAAATATGTCACACACGCGGGCCTGCAAGCGCCAGGTCTAAAGCCGGGGACACACTGGGCGATCGTATACACCTGATAGCCTGCGAACCGTAGGTGTTCGATCAATCATTCGTCAGATTTGACAAGCTAAATATGGAAGGTATGCACCAATCGCTGCGATCAGGGAAAATTTGCTGTATCGCAGTTTGTGACACACTAAACGAATTTAGCGAATTTAGCGTATTAAATCGCCTAGTGTGCCCCCGGCTTAAGATATCTACAATCTGGTTGAAATATTCTAACGCTTTACCAAAAAGTTATGGCTGTTGTTAGGCCTTTGAGAATTGAGGATAACAGGCATATTAACAAAAGAGAAACAAGTTACATCCTATCGGATCGGCGCAACATCATTAGAACCGGGTCTGGTGAAATCAAGGGTTCGGATAATTTGCGTGAGAATTTAGAAATGCAGTTCTACAGAAGTATTGATTCTGGCAGCTTTCAAGTAGCATAAGAAATTCCAAATATTTACCTCTGGTTGTAAAGTATTTAGAATTACTGATGAGGTTGTTGGGGCCTTCATGTAAACAACATAAAGAAGCAAAAAGAGTAAAATTTAATCCCTTGAAAAAGTCAAGCTGAAGGGCAATCACTAAAGACTTAAACGACTTGAGATTTTGCAACTACATACACCTAGTTTCGTATACTGTCCTCCTCAGGATTACACTGACCCGGACGATCTCACCAAACGATCAGCAGGTTGCGTATCAAACAAATAAAAGAGTTTCATAATGCAGAAATCAATTTTTATTTCTCAAACAGCTGTGAGCTAAACTGGGGAAATAAGACATGTATACAGTGAAATAAAGTAAAAAAAGACTGTGTGCTGCGGCAACTTGTTCTTCATTGGCGACCAGTTTCGATATCACAACCTTTGTCAAGCGTGTATACTAACGTACTAAATTCATTCTGACTCTATAGGTGAAGAGAACGACTGATGTCTTGAAACGTTATTCATTCTTCAGAAGGCAATTACTCCTGCAAAATAAAATAACAATAAAAATTATCTCTTCCTTTCTAATATAGCTACTAAATACATACGGAGAGTCAAGAGTTATGCGCTTCGGGTTAATAATAGCAGCTAACCATTGAACTTCTACAGAAGGTAAGCAGGCCTTCAATTATGTAGATAATCTGTATTTTAAAATAACATAATTAAAAGAAGAACAAGGAAGAATTTGAGGAGTATAAAAAGATCTTTATAAAAGATCGCCTGCATGTAGGTGACATTTTGACAAATACTTTAACGGGACACAAGACACCAGAATCTCTCCTCCTTGAGGAGGTCAAAGACTTTTTTTAACGGATTCTTTGTTAATGCTGTAGATCAGCGACACTTGGATTATATCCCGTTCCTCACTCAAATTTAAGTGTTGTATTTCCTCCTTGAGTTACCGTGATGTAAAGTGATAAGATTGTGGATCGGGGAAGTTAGAATTCAGTTCTTCCAAAAAACAAAAGCGCTTACCTTTTAGTTCTTAATGTGGCTGTTAATCCATGATACATAGTTTCCAACCCTGGCATTGACACTGTAGAAACCTTTAGGCTTACAACCACCTGCACCAAAGCTGACCACACCTTGAAGCACCCATCGACCATTGTCGTTACACACTACAGGACCCCCGCTGTCTGTGTTGCATGTTGAACCGGGATGCTTCCCTCCAAATCCAGTGCACATCATATTGTTAGTGATCGATGTAGCTATTGATTTGTAATTATTTACGCATTTTCTTTGGCTCACAATCGGATGTTTGAGTTGCTGAAGAACATCTGCTTGGCTTGACCAGTCCCCTGGAACAGTAAGTCCCCAACCTGTAGAAGTCATTCATTCTTTAGTTTTCATCTAACCCCTTTTTGTTTTGACTCGTAATTGGTCGAGCTACAGACGGTTGTAGTTATTTATGATTAAGAACTATCCCCAGAAGAGGAGGTATATATCTAGAGCTAGACACCGACCCTGAGGGGGATAGTTGTTTTAATATTACCAGAAAATAAGGGTAAAATGCACTTCATTTTTCAAAGAAAGGACAAAATTTAAGTTTTTTTCTTCTATTTCTAGCACGCACGCTTCATTTGAGTTTCGTTTACATTTTTCAGGGTTTTTTGAAGAACATAAATGTTATGGATTTTAAGCAAATTTTGGAAGAAAAATTTTGCCCTAACCATTAAAACCAAAAAGCCAAATCTTGTTGTCCTCTTCGTGTTTTCTGGAATGGTTCTTCGTTTAAAGCTATCATTTTCTCTTCTATAACTAATGGGTAACGCGACGCCATTTTGAACACCGCCTCAAAATCAACTAATGCTCACGGAAATATTGCGAGATACGGGATTAAATCAGAGCGCGCAAAAATGGTTATTGATTGCTTTCGTAAATACTAATCACTGCTATACTACCTGATGCAGAAAATGGTAGGACAAAGGTGTAATTAATGGTGGTAATTATTTATATGCTCTTTTCTGGTTTTTGGAACTGTTACTGAATAGCTATGCCCAACATAAATAAATTGCTAGATTGTCATCTGGTAGCTGTTTTGATACTCGGCTTTGAAAAGTTTTAGTGTGTTAGTTTGTTGATGAACATAGATTGAAATAAATCTAAAGCTGTTCTTCCAGGTGTTGCTACTGTAGTTGTACCAATTAAAATCGGCCACCGTACCTGTTGCAAAACATCGAGAATTCTCTGTGACCCAGTAATTCTGCCGTGGAAGACAAACCAGACCAACGCTTTTTCTTAGTATGGCAGGTCTATCGAGCTGCATGAGCGCTAACGACAGCAAAACAAATAAATTCTGTTAGCTTAGGTAACGAGTTTCATGATATTCAATTTTTTATAATTTTGTAAATACTATAAAACTTAATATTTGAAATTGCAGAAAAACCCACTTAACCTTTTGGTTTGTTTTCTTTCTGCACCTCCTATCTTAGTAACTGAAAATGTAAATTATATATTGGAAAGCACTTTTTTGTAAATATATAGGGAAAAAAACCTTTTAATCTTTGAACATTTTGATGATAGTCAATTTTCTTATAAATTGAAAACAACTCACCAATGTCATTATCAACCGTTTGATAGTCGTACTTTGGGTGTGCGATTATTTTCTTCACCCCGAACTCCTGCTCAGTGCCTTCCTTGACACTTCGTCTGTGTTCTCCAAGAACAAGTTTATACTTCGGCAAGTGGGATGGCGACTGTTCCCAGAAAACACAATGGGCAGCGGTGACTACCCATTCAGGGTGGACTAAAGCCCCTCCACAATGGTGTCCTCTTTCATTACCTATTTGAACCATCCAAGGCCAGGAGTTTGGAAGGGCATTCTGACCACTAATAATTCGCATTCCTCCCGGTCGAAAGCCACACCCTGCATAGCAATAGTTTTTGAGAATGTATTGTGAAAATATATAAATGAATAAGTAAATTAATGATGAAAATTGAAAAAAATGAAAATTATTTCAGTGACTGTTAATTAATGCAGCGATGAGGGCAATGATGATAGAAGTTATAGTGATGATTTACCAAGAAATTCTAAAGTGTCTGATTTTCAGTTGCCAGACGTTAAACCTCATCTTGAAAGCAATACAATTAAGGTCACAACATTCTATACCACAAAGCAATGTTCTACTTCTAAGATGCTGATTCAAAACAAGATGGATTTGTCTATATATGAATTATATGAAGTCTCAGTGTTCAGCAACCATCTTCCTAGTAATGGGAACATTATTGCTCGCTTGTTACCTTTAATTCCGTTATTTTCTCGCTCTCGGAATGAACGTTTCCGAGATGTCATAAAGCATCAAGAGAGATAAAGGGGCAAAAGCGTCTACGCTCCCTGTTTCAACATAGATTTCTTAAGGAAGTGGTTTAGGAAGGCGTTTTTCTCACTGACAACTTTATTTAGAATGCACGTCAGAGACACGTACCTGCTGCTTCTTGCACAGTGGTAACTGCTAGATACCCTTAATTGAAAACAGGGGAGACGTCATATTAGCTTTCATAGAAAGAACACAAAAGGGCTTTAGAATTTCAATGAACAACTCTCACCTATCATGGCTAGCAAGAGTTCCATGATCCCGTTCAGAATCCGGCACCGAAAACCTGCTATTGAATATAATGGTAAAACGAAGTGATTCTGTGCTTTGTTGTTAAACGTTTTTTTTTATGCCATTCTAAACAGCACAGGCACAGCCCGCTAAACAAAGAGAGAGAGGAAGGATGTTTTGAACAGCAGTCCAGCCGTTTCTTTGTGATGTTTCTTCTGAGCGGCACATTGATGTCATACAGCCATTTAAGTGCAGTCGTATTTACTTTGAAAGCTTTTATGATAAACAACAAACCACTAAAGCCAATGTCTTAAGAGTTCTGGTTACGTTGACTACCTTTATTTCAAGTTTGTGTGGTTTGAACAAACAAAAATCTGTCCAAGCCTTTAAAAAATATTTAACGAACACTCATTCATTTAATAGTCTTCATAATTGCATTTTTGATAAAAACTACGGTTGCCATAAAGAAAATATTATTGGGAACAGAAACTTGAGTACTTGGTTGAGGAAACTACACTCTTTCGCGATCACTGAAACAAGTAAATTCGAAAATCTAAAAACACACAGAAATTGAGGTCTTTTATTCATGCAAATTATTAAAAAAAATTATGCTTCTTTAATTAACAAAATATAAATGATATAACTACAACCCCATCACCAACAACGCCCTCAAAATTTCTGCCTAGGAGCCTGTGTTGCACCATAACAAACAATTGAAGGATCGCAAAGGCAATTCCCGGCCCAATAAGTGGATCAATCTACAGTTTTCTTGTCTTATAGCATGCATGGGAAAGAAAAAGCGTCAGCCATGAATGAGCCGCCATGTTAAACGCGCGAGCAAACGAAACGGCTGGCTTTTTCCCGCTATTGCTCGCGTGTTCAACACGGCGGCTCGCTCAAGACTGACGCTGTGTCTCTCCCCTAAAAACAGCCACTGTGCAGTCTAGAAATGTTGAGAACATAAAAACACTTTTATAGTTGTCGTGCGTTTATCCTGTTCTGGATGCACGCGGGAGCGAACACGAGGGAGGTTTTTGAGAAACTAACGGAAAAGGAAAATAATTTTCTTTTCTGTAGACTCAAGCTCCGCTCCGCTCGTGGAAGCTTTGAAAAATGTTGACCACGCCAGATTTTTTTGTCACCTTCCTCAGCACAAAATCTGCAATACTTTTTAATAATCACGATTTCTTTAAGACTATGAGTAAAAAAAACTTTTGCATAGAAAAGAACAGAATGGTTGGAAGTTCCATAAAGACAAACTTCATTGAGGCCTTACTTTTTACGAAGTTGCTAAAAGGGAAAATTCTCTCGTTCGACAAGCATGGTTTTTAGTTTATCTTAATACGTGCAACGAAATATGGTAAGAAAAAGGTTTGAAAGCAAGATAAAGACGAAAGGAAAAACTTTTTTATTCACTGGTGACTAATTTTGAGTGACCGGGAGGCCGGGCCGGCTGTTCATGGCACGGACAGCTACAACCGTTAGTCTGGAGTTTACGGAGTTTATGGAGTCCTCTCCAACACCGTAACTTACGACTTCATTTTTCTTCTTGGCTCACGTACTTCGTTAGCACTCGTTGGGCTCAGGGCCAGAAAACAGAGGAATAAAAAACCGGTCCTTGGCTCGCAATAGGACTCCGCGCCTGTTTAGCAAATCCCATTCACGAATGTTGGGCAGCTGAGTTGAAACATCTGTAAACTTGAAGTGAATTCATGCTCCCTTAACCGACAAACACGTTTTCATTGGCTTGTTGTGTAATCAAACATCGACATTTTCTGCTTTAAATTTGACCGAGACTCTCGAATTAAACTACCAACTTTGTATCTCTTGATATCAGCAGCTCTCCCTTAGAAATCCGATAAAAGAGAACATTTCTATATGACAAAAATTTCAAAAATTAGTTCAAAAGTCTTTTTATGTTTATGTTTGAAATCTTTATGTTTTGAGAATTTTGGAAGGAAGATGCAGTTTATAGGGTTCAAAATAATGCGATCTAGGAAATTACAACACAGACTTGAGCAAATTGCACAGATTTCGTAATTTTGATTTTGCTTTGCAAGTCAGCATTGTGTTGCGTTCTCACGGGGGTTAGAATTTCTAAAGTTAGTGTGTTTTATGGTGAATGAAGTGAACACAGTTCTCAGCTGATATAAACAAACTAGGTTTCGAAATCTCTCTATTCTCCTGTGTTCAAACAAAGCTAAAATGATATTTATTCATATTTTTCAGGAGTGCAAATTAAAAACCAGAATACGTAGAATCCCAACACAAATTCGTAGAAGAAAGATTTTTGTTATCTAAAGTTCATCAAAGTTTTCTTATTGATCAGAGCAAAATTAGGTGTTCAACTTCTCTGATGGAAAGAATACCAGAACTGTCAACTGACTAACTTGTAAGATATAATTGCTACAAAACTATGATGCTTCTGGTTCAAACCTAAACCGAAAGAAAACGAAACGTCGAATCATTCCGGAGTTAAACTGAAGATTGCAATTGGAGCTTTGAGCCCAGTCCTCTGTAAAGTTTTGAAAAGCACGATAACATTTTTTACGGCACGTAAAAATGTCTCATTCGAATTACGCTTCGTAAGATCTTGTAGTAAAAAAACACAGTAACTTACGGCTATCAACTGTTGATAGAGGCTGTAGTAAGACAGTCGAAAGCTACTGTGTTTTGAGAATCTTATCCAGATATCGTTTCTTTTTTATACATTCTATTAAGAAACAATATAGTAATCGAAGAGCTTAAATGTTCTTAAAGACCATAAATACGGATCGACAGACAGGAAAAATGTACTTTAACGGAAATAAACACATGCAAAGATACAAGTCTTGCACTAATTCCGACTTCGTGAGTTGCTCTTCCTATATTTCCACAGATATCTCAGCATGAGGAGGAAGCAAGGTAGCCGAGCCCTACATGAAAGTAAAGCTGCTTTAAACGGATCCAGGACATGAGCGCTTTATGCAAAGAAAGTCACAAGTCTTAAGCAAAGCTTAACTCATTCCACTTTAGAAACACTTGACGCCTCTTGGGGTCTAAAATCTCATGTAAAAAGGCAAAGTGTCAACGTTCGGGCACGTATGCCGGTTTCTATGAGACGGCGTCTTGGTCTCATCCTCGTGACCTGCCAGTTCTATGCAATATACGGTTTCACCGTGAATGTCGTAAAGCGATCATATGCAGATAGAAAAGTATAATCGAAATTTTTTCCAAATGGGCAAGACAAACCAATACCAAAGCATAGACAGGCTCCTTGGTCGCGGGTGGAAGCGGAATTTGAATCATGAATCACAGCTAAAAAATAGTGAAGGAACCATGAATCACATCATTTCGCAGGCTGTGAATCATGAATCATGGACAAAAAAATAAATGAATCATGAATCTTTAAAATGAATCGTGAATCATGAAGAAATTCTATGAATGAATCACAAATCAATGGTAGAAAAATATCTGGGAATCACGAATTATCATACTGAAAAGATTCCGCTTCCACCCCCGATCCTTGGCTATTGACAGCCTACTACAATTTAAAAACAAAAACGTTTCAACTTGAAGGGAATGATTGAATGATCTGGTCGATTTTCAAAGTTTAGCCAATGAGATTAACGGTTTAACAATATCGCAATTAACACCTTTCTGCATTCCATTGCATTTGACCTCTCTAGTTCTTACGCGGATCCTTACTTAGAAAATAGAGAATTCGCCTACTCAACAGCCAATATTTAACGTTATCAGTTGAAAGCGTTAAAATAGTGTTGATATATCGAGAACCATGAAATATTATCTACTCGTCCTCATTTAGCAAGGTCTATCCGCTGTCGTAACGAAATGTCTCATGTCTATAAGGCACTTTAGGGGGAACTGAACTCTAAAATCAACATTTTTTAAATGAAATCCTTCAAGGTGTTGAGAACATATCTAAATTTTTTTTTCACTTGTGTCGCGCTGATTTTCTAAGAAATCCTAGTTTGTATGGGCGTGTTTCGGTCGTTTGGGGTTACTGAACGTGGCCGCTTGTCAACTCGTCAGCAGTAAACGATAGTAAAAGGTGACGTAGGTTATGGGGAGTAAGTGAGCGTGTGAACAGTTTTTGTTGTCATAAGCTCGCTTACCAGGTCAAGAGTGAAATTTACAACTTACGTTGTGTGCGATATCTCACTCCGAAAATTGAGAATTTTTTCAGTCCGAGCCAATTCTTACCCATATCTGACGTCATAGCCTCACTTTCTCTCTCTGCTTAATACCTATTTCTGAGCCGCCGGTACAATGCGGCAAGTAACGTGTTTTAAGCTCGAATTTCCGGGAAAGTCAGCGCGATACGAGGAATTTTTCTTAATATCGTTTTCACACTTAGTTAAAGATTTTGTTTGACAAAATATGATTTTAGGGCTCAGTTTTCCTTTGAAGAACAAAATATTTTTGGGAACATTTTGTCAATTCACTCCAGGTGCAGCTTTACAAGAAAAGGAAACTGAAAATGCAAGAAAAAAAAGAAAACCACGGGTGTATCTGTAATTCAGCAAATATGATTTATTGAGGTAATTGGTTTAGATGCTAACATATTGCTTGATCCAATCAACGAAATTTCCAACTCTTGCGTTTACATCATAAAACCCAGGACGACATTTGCCGGCGCCAAAACTGACCACACCCTGTAGAACCCATTGACCGGACGGACTGAGACAAACAACTGGATCCCCGCTGTCTGTATAACATGCTCTTTGCTGGCTTTTGTTCTTGTCACCGCTGCATAACATGTTCTTGGTGATTGTTACTCTCTTCCGTTTATGGTAGTTACGCTCGCACGCTGCCTGATCCACTAATGGAGCCCTGACCTGCTGTAGGGTATCGGCCTGAGAACCCCAGTTATGTGGTTCCGTTAGTCCCCAACCTGAATACAGCAGTTAGAAAGACTTCTGAGAATTGCATCGACTTTAAGAATCTTGTATAGCTGAGTTTATGTTACAACTGAAATGTTTGAGGTAGATAGAATTGCGGTAAAGAATTTTGAGAAAATCTAGGATTGACACATTACAATGAAGACAGTCTCCATTGTTTTGAGAGCTACAAAAGTGTTGGATTTCAGAGCTGTTTCTTTCATACGTTCGACAGTTGTAGCGAATACTACCAAAACATAAACTCCGCTGAAATCTGACAAAATTATAAGACGTTTAAAATTTCACATTGGCAATTACAAGTTAATTATCCATGGCAACAAGTTCGTCACGGCTCTTTTCTTACCACACAATGTTTTCGGTTTCTCGTTATAATGTTGAAACTGCTGATCATATAAAACACCAGTTAACATCTTCAAAGTCCGTTCCACGCATGCCTCTTTTACTTACTACTATAAAGCTTACTTAGATTACAATGAAAATAACTGGTTTGTAAACTTTTCGGGGGTGGAAGCAGAATCTTGAATCATGAATCACGGCTAAAAAAGGTGAAGGAATCGTGAATCACATCATCTCGCAGGCTGTGAATCATAAATCATGGACAAAAAAATAGATGAATCATGCATGAGTCTTTAAAATGATACATGAATCATGAAGAAAAATATGAAAAATAATGATCGAAAAATAATCACAAATTAGCATACTGAAAAGATTCAGCTTTCACCCCCGAAACTTTTCGAAAGCGTTTCAGATTAAGATTGGGCAAATTTTTCGAGACGTTGTGAAAACCAAATTTTGTCCCTTGATAAGTACCAAAAGTTTTGAGTTCGCCTAACCTCTGATTAAAGAAAGTTTAAACCAACACTTTATAGTATAGATGCAAAACCTGTTATGTAGCACTTAGCTCCCGGTTTTTCCCAATGATTTTGTGATGGTAGACAAACTGTCCCAGCAGCAGGGCCAATGATGACGGGTTTGCTCAGTTTGATCAATGCTGAAACATTACCAAAGAAAGAATCGAATAAAATACTAATTAGACAAACCAGGCCGGTGTATGGAGTCTAAGTGAAAGGTTAGTGTTGAAACGCTGGTAGAGAATGAGAAAAAAAACTGTAATTTTGAGTGAAAACTTCATTTTTTTTGGTTCTTAAAGGTTTTCAGAATAGGGACTTTGCAAAAAGGTCGGAAATGCAATGGTAATTGGATCTTCTACATTCGATATCGACTGAAGGCAGCAATAAGCTCAACGGCAAATGTGGAGTATCTTGAAATTTTAAGAGGCTTTGTTGATAAAAAGGAACTGTATTAGCCATCTTAATTTAATAACACTTTTCCTTGTTAATCAGTTAACAAGATGATTGAAGGAAAAACTGCCAAATACGGTTAACACCAATTAATATATACAAGCTCGACTACGCACGATTTGATTGGTCTAGAAATAGTAGATATGAGACAATATTTACCTCCGAAATAGTAGGAAATGACACCCAAACAAAATGCCGGACGGAAGTAGTCGCTTCGCGTCCGTTTGGGATCATGATGCTGAAAAGTTTGCTCTGAAAACACGGGAAGTTTAAAACACGGGAAGTTTAAAACAACTTAAAGGTTTTCACTGTTTTACGCCATTTACGATATTTTGTAGTTGACAAACTGTCAAAACACGTTTGTTACATATGTTAGGCTGCTCACGCGTGAGTCTCGCCACGCTAAGCGATTCATCTAGTAAAAGTGTTTTTTTTTTCTTAAAAATTTTTCGTTTTCTTGAAAGGAACAGTTGCCTCGCTGGTATATACTAAAACACTTATTCTGTTTCAATTTCGCTGGATAGTGGCTTAATGAACATCTATCTTTCGCCTTCGGCGCTCAGTAGATATTCTGCCACTATCCACCTCAATTGAGACAGAATAAGAGCTAATTAATGAGAGAGTTGAGCGAGAACAAGAAAAGGAAGACTGAAGCATCAGTTTTCCAAAGAAAGACGTTTTTAACACCGGCATTTGGAAATATTCCAATAACTAAGGCCTCATTCGAATCTAGAGACTGTATTCAAATAAAAATTTTCTTTAAGAAAGCACTAGCTAGTTAACTTACCGATGTCGTTGTCGTATGTAAATGGATTGAAACCAGGATGTGTAATGTAGGTTTCCATTCTGTGAACTTGTTCAGGGCCTTCCACTTGACTTCGACTATGCTCCCCGAGGGTGAGGTCAAACTTTGGGTAATAGGGTTTTCGCTCTTTGTTTACACAGCTAGCAGCGGTCACTACCCACAATGGATTTAGCAGGGCCCCCCCGCAGTGATGGCGTCCCTTGCGGTTGATCTGCACCATCCAGGGCCATGAATTGGGGGGGGCGGTCTTGCCGCTGATAATCCGGATCCTTGGACGATTGCCACACCCTTACCAACAATAAGCGTTTGAAAACAATATCCTTTTTTAATTATTTGAGGCCAAATCAACAATGTATATATGTAAAAAATAGTATTTATGATTTTTAAAACTTAACGTTTTAATCGATCTTAACAGATCATCTTCAGAGTTTTAACTCTGAAGATG
>JAOBAT010012236.1:16823-56597 GCA_026413305.1 Hydrozoanthus tunicans | reverse complement strand
ATTGACTGTTTTGTAATTTTACCATTTGGATTCCCGACTTTGACGTCACAAGATTGGTAATTTGCATATTTGAAAAAGCTTTGTTACTCAGCAACCAAAAGAGTTATTTTAATGAAACAAACGATAATTATCTTCTTTTTCAAAATCATTTTCTAACAGACCAAGTTCCTTGATAGTGATATATACACTTTAAGCTAGGTTACTATTTTTAGCAGCTACTAAATTTAGCGATTTTGTCTGAGAAAGAATTTGTTCTAATTTTAGCGATTTTAAGGATTTCTATTGAACATTTGTCAGATGAAAAAAGGAAAACGACAAAATGTGTTGATCTTTGAATCACACCATAGGTAGCAGATAAAATTAAGTGTGAATGTTAGAAAAGGGGTCCTTGCCGTGTGCAGAGTAGTCTTACCCTCCAGGACAGCTATAATTCCGGCCCTCTCCCAGCTTTTCTTGACAATTGCCGGCCTTCAGGAGACATCAGGACACAAGCCACGCTCTGTGCATGCAGCCGCTTGATGGCAGTAAAACGTCGGTCACCGTCAACTTTGTCAGTTTCTTGACAATCAAGCGTGTAACATTCATTAATTTTTGAAATCGATTTCATTGCATTTTTAATTGTTTCTTTATTACGTGGAGGGAAGGGATGGGGTAGGGGGTAGAAACCTTACCTTTAGCGCTAACTGAATTTAGCGAGTACTTAAGTCGCTAAAAACGCTAAAACTTATTTAATGGCCGCGAAAAATCGTAACATTAAGGTAGCACCAGTGCTGTAACTATACGACGACAACAGCAACTAAACATTGAGTTCGAGGCAAGTACAGGAAGAATGTAGTACATTATCAAAGTTACGTTTCAGTAACCATAAAAGCTCATCTTCTTATAACCCAGATGTAGAGACGTAGGACTGGGAGTACAACGGCACGCAAGGCACTAATAGTTATTTACCGTAAATACTCTAATAAGCGCCCCTTCCCCTCTCAATTAACCCCCCACCACCACGCCCTCCCCCCTCCAAACATAAAAGCGATGGAGCTAAAACACAAGGCATCCTGTATTAAAAATGCAAATATTGACTACGGTTCTATCTGGTTAAGCTTTTGAAAAGTGTTGGTTATAACGCTAGAGGAACACAGCGTTACAAGTTGCTGTTCATATTATGTTTCTGTATATGGCTAATTGGCATTTTGTAAATTAGCCTCCCTCCCTTCTTTCTCTAATAAGACCCCCTTAGTAACAAGCCTCGCGTATGGAAGGACTGAAAACAAGTTAGTTCCGTGGGGGGCTTGACAGAGCTTTTCGGTATACGAAGTTCTTAGCAGGCATATCGTGATTTCTCAATTTAATTTATTGCCTTAATTGCTTCACACGCACGGAGCCATGTACACAAAAAGCTTGTGTAGCTACATTTGTTTACTCCGTTTGCAATACAACTCTACTTAAGAGAGACTTTATAATTTGCTTCTACTAAAGCGCGTTAAGTGGACGAGCGGTTAACGTGTTGGACTCGTAGTCCTAGGGTCGCGTGTTCGAGCCCCGGTCAGACCACTGTGTTGTGTCCTTGAACAAGACACTTTACCTGACTTTGTTCCAGTCGACTCAGCTGTATAAATGAGTACCAGTTCTGCTGGGGGCTAACCTGCGATAGATTAGTGTCCTGTCCAGGGGGAGTCAAAGGCTCTCATCCGCTTAACACTACAGAAACCGGAGATAAGCGCCGGCCCTATCAGCAACTTAGGCTCGAGAACTGAGGAAAGCGCGCTAAGGCACCACCGCAGGAATTAATGAAATTTTTATTATAGTCTCCCCATTTTTTTTGAAATTCAGTTTAGTACGTGTCCAAAAAAGAGCTTTGAGGGTTATACACGGTTATGACACCCAATATAGAGGAGCGCTACGGATAGCAGAACTGAAAACGGCAGAAGATGGTGAAGAAGAACTCTGCTTGAAACTCTTTTTATTAACAACATTATCTCCGATCCTTCAGATTGTTTATATCATCTAGCACGACCTTTGGAAATTAATCATGAACAACATATGAAATTATGTCGAAGTAGACCCTTCAGGTTACAGTCAGGGATACGTTTAAAATTCCCTGCCAGCGCTAGATACTTTACTTTTAATGGACACATAGATAGTTTAGTCGTACACCTTAGCGATTCAGTTTTCAGCTGCTATTAAGGTTTTTAATAAACGTCTATCTTATTCTAAATTCTTACTTTAGATACATCAGTCGCCCAACACTTGCACTTTTTTGATTTGACATCGCCTCTCTTTGCAGCCGTAGTTGGCCGTAGTTATCACAGTTAGTTCTTCTACTCAAAACGAACAACATCCTTACTTATTTAACAAAGATAAGTCCAAAGGCTTTAAGGGATTGAACACCGAGATCCGCTGAATTACGCGCCTCGTTCCCGCAACTGTTTTTGTCGTCCATTCCGTACATACTTCCCGAAGTGCCGAAGCCGAGGCGAGAGTCCGACGACCCTTTACAACCGCTGTCCCCAAAGCCGATTATTCCAATACGAGCGCGAGCAGTTGTGGAGCCTTGGGCCTGGGCGTTGAAACCTTGTCTAGTGCAGTTTGTCTGGGGATAGAGTGCCATTGTTGAAATCAGTTTGTGGTACTGTAATGAACTATCAGTCCAGGGCTGTATTGACACGAGGAAGGACCGGAAAAGATTGCATTCATTCTATGTTCAGTTATCGAATGTCATAGCTCTTAATAAGTAGTTGCTTTGAAATCTTAACACACGTTTTTAAGAACAACTTTATAAGGACAACGAGGCTCAGATTGCCAGAGTTTAAGAACAATTAATAAATGAACAAGCTGAGGCTCGGGCTGGACTGTTGATTTTACTGAGGTTCAATTTTTATCTTAACAATACGGAATGAATAAAATGAATGGTTTGCAGTTTTTCTCCTTTAATCAGTCGTTGCCTCAAATCATACGCCGAACCTGAAGTTAGTTCCTCACAAATCATTTACTAGAATTAGTAGAATTCGCGTGACCTCGTTTAAGCAATACTCATTTTGTTAAGTTTTCTTTAATATGCAAAACCGAAGTGGTATATTGCGCTTAAGTTGGCCACCTTCACCTTACTCACGTAAGAGAGTTGGCGAAACTAAGTTTCAAGTAGGAACATCCGCAACTTGAGTTTACGGTGAACAAAGATAACATTTAGGTTTCTGTTAACCGCAATATGGTAATTAGTTGGCACTGTTGCAATTGGTATTTTGAAAGCAGATATCACTTCCCGTACTTCCTGTAAACACAATTAGTGTGTAAGGCAATATTGGTAAGAGTATAAAAAGTAACAAGGTTTCTATCTAAAAGTTCCATTGTGAACAATGAAAGTTAGGCACCTTGTGATGCATGAATCAGTGTTGTTGATAATATAGTAACGAAATAAGACAAAAGGGAATAATCTTAATGAGTTCTTCTTCAAGCCGTGAGGTACACTAAGCTTAGCGTAAAATCAAGTAAGACCACAACACTGAGAGGAATAAAAAACGGGTATATCTCGCGTGCCAGAGTTACTTCCCCGTCGCTCAAATGCTGTGAGAATCTACGGATGTACGAACTGTAAATTTATTACAATTGCAACATGGTTTTGCTTAGAATTTTATTCTATTTAAACCACAGATAAAAGTAAGAACAATTGAAGGAAAATTTGCGGCTCAAACTGCCAAAAATTAAGAACAATGAGCCCAGGCCAAATTTACTGGTTTTTGTTTTAAAAAAAAGCGTGTATAAGAAAATACAGAGAAAGAAAAATTCTAGTTTATAGAACAATACCTTGTGTTAAATATTTTACTTGTTGACTTGCATGGAGTCATAAAGACACTAAAACATCGTTAATTGAAAATTAATATTTATTTCTTTTCTCTTTTGGAATTCCATTATGAGTCAAGAAAAGCCCGGTTGCCGTATAACCTCTACTGTCGACTGTCGTCGAAAACGCGTTTTAGCGAAGATAGCGCGGTATATGGAAACACGCTCTTCAGCGATTGGAACAACAATAGAAACAAACGTCGCTGAGATATAAAATTTTCTATGCTTTTAATTACACTCAAACAATGCAAGTATTGAGATTTATTGCTTAGATTTACTGTGTCGTGCAGTTATTCCGAATTCGTGAGGCGTGAAGGGGGGGGGGGGGGAACTCCCTTGAAAAGTTGGTAGGATTGCTCGACGGACGGTTTGAAAATGATCCTAAAAGTGACGCATAATGTAATAGGAAGGCTAGTTTCATACCCTAAAAGAAACAAACACAATCTTGGCTTGGAACGTGCTAAGGATATCCCGCCCAAGCCGGAACGTGATGGTCTTGATAAAGCTTCAGTGCTGTAACGCGGTCACGAGCGCCTGTTTAATGTTTCAGTTTTTTTTTCTTTATAAAATTTATTTTCATTAGGTCAAATGGGGTCGAATACCTCTACCCTGTATAAGACAAGATAACCCTGTTTAAGACAGCTTGAGTGAAGTCGTATACCCTGTCTACGGCAAAGAACTCAAAAATCATACCCTGGCGGGCAGCACGTCTGGGATTAGCCCCCTCCCCCCGGGGTCCACACATCATCATTGAAAGGATAAAAACGTCATTCCCCTGACCTGTAAAGACGAGCCAGCGATGAGACTTTTCCAAGTGGTGAGATTTATGCTGGTTTGAGTAAAGTTTCCTCCTGATATGATATCGTAGAGGCTTTGCGCTGACAGAGCGAGTTTTATCCATCTTGACTGATTGTTCAACATCATGCCGAGGCAGATTTCTTTGAACGAAGTTGACCAAAAGGTGGGTAGTTTTGTCTCTCGTAGATCTTGATCCAAACCTGCTTCTTCGTTGAGAACTTCTTTGTTTGTCCACAGTGAAGAGGTATAACCGAACGTTTCCTAGCAACAAGGAGAGACTAGTTAACCTCGACAACTACTTAAAGTCCTTAAAAAAATATTATAAGAAAATCCGTGAACGACTTTCTGTTTCGTCGGATCCAATAAGGGGACCACGTCAGCTAAAAAATGGTACGAATGAAAAGTAAGAAAAGCTGACAAACGATGAATAAGTTTCATGTTTCAATCCTTAAGACCTGAAGAAGAACGGTAGTGGCCGGTAGAAATATAGTCGTTTTAAATTTATTCGTGGTTTGTCAGCTTTTCTTACTTTTCATTTTTAAAGTCCCTATTTATAAGGTTAATCTTTTACTTTTTAGATTAAAACTGTTGTCATTTGTGAACTAAAAATTTGAATAACCAAAGAAAATCTCCACGTCTAAGTATGCTTTTAAATAAAAAAATAGAAGATCGGAACGTAAATTTTGACCGAGCAGGCCTGGGACTGGTAACCTGTGACGTAGCTGCAGTGAGTTATGTGGTTTTTGTTTAAAAATATTCATTTCTGTTAAAAATGTCATAAAATTTTTATTTCAAACATTTTCAAGGGAATAAGTCGTTGATTAAAGTTATTGTAGCCAGGATCGAATTTTTTGAGATAAAAAAGGTTGTCTTTGCTTCATGCCTCATGCTACGTCATATGCCTCCTGCTACGTCATCATTGCACGCTTCAAGTCATAAAATGTAAAAGGAACGACGAGAAAAGGTTTTTAAAATAATATTTTCGAAAATAACTATTATCAAAGGGTTCTACCTTTCATCAGGAACTTAAAAAAAATAAGCTTGATAGGGACTTTGATGATTATCCACACAGGGTTTGTAGAGGTTAAGCTAGACTAACCCATTCAGTCCCAATCAGTTACATTTCAACATCAAATATTGCGTTTCTAGCTATCTGATTGGTTCAATCAACCTCTGTTATCAATTCATATACCGAACTCACTACATACGTTTTTGAAAACTCAAGAAATTTAATAAAACAATTGAACCAATTTCGATCGCGCATGTTGGATAAGATCAGAGATGATCTATAGCAAACTCAACGCTACGTGCCTTTTAGGCTAGTTAGGGGAGTCGGGATGGCCGAGTGGTTAGCGCTCGTGCCTCCCACCTCTGTGGACCCGGGATCGAATCCAGGATTTGCATGTGGGCTAAGATTTGTCGATCTTCTTCTGACTCCAAGGGGTTTTTTTTCGGGTTCTCCGGTTTTCCTCCTTCCACAAAATCGACTGTAACGCCGAGATATATCTGTGTTGTCGAGCGATTAAACAAAAGCCACTGGCTTGGGAGAATTGGGCAGCCACTCCCAGCGTAACGACAATAAAGTAAAGTAAAGTTAGTTTAGTTTAGTTTACAATCTCATATCCAACGCGCGTTCTTGGAATACTTGTGAATAACTATTTTCCTGTTGATCTAATTACATTGGGGAAACAAAAAGAAATCTTAAAACACGTACGAATGAACATGAGAATCCTATCAATCAGACCGAGCCAGCGAGGCATCTAAGGTTCAACAATGAAACACATACCTCCTCCTGGAAAGTGCTTTTAAACAGTCAACCAAATACAAAGAGAAAATTTCTCGAGGCTTTACTAATTGCTGTCCTCAAACGAGACTTAAACAAATAAAACACAAGCCATCCAATTTTTCTTTTCCCCATTGGAATAACTTAGAACTTTTAAATCAACAACGACAGGCGGAAACCTTATTCCCTGCAGATGGTGTTTAACTGCAAACGTTCGGAAACTTTTTAAAAAATTTTACCTCGCCTTTTATATATATTTTAATATCTTCTTACTTACAATTATCAAAAAATGACTTTTGATGTTGAATAGTTTTATGGACACAGAGCGGGACCCCCTCTTGTTCATTGTTATTGTATTCATTAAGAGTACAGACTGGAACTGCATCCAAACACTTATATTTCAAAATGGCGTCGCGCGGGAAGTTCAAACCGTGGTACTGACCAAACTGAATTGCTTGGTGTAAATTCCTGTACAGGATTATCGAGTTTGAGCTGCTGATATATGGACACACATTTATTAAAAGATGTATTTGAGAACAAGAGTGTTATACAGAGAAGAATTCTTTTAAAGTCCCTATCAAGCTTATCTTTTTAAGTTCCCGATGAAAAGTAGATCCCTTTAATAGTAGTGATTCTCGAAAATACAACCTTTTCTCGCCATTCCTGTTCCATTTTTTAGACTTGAAGCGTGCAATGATGACGTAGCAGGAGGCATATGACGTAGCAGGAGGCATATGACGTACCATGAGGTATGAAGCAGAAATAATCTTTTTTATCTCAAAAATTCAATTCTGGTACAATAGTCACATTGTTATAACTTTATACAATGAATTATTCCCTTGAAATTATTTGAAACAAAAGTTTTATGACATCTTTTAACAGAAATGAATATTTTAAAATAAAAACCACATAACTCACTGCAGCTACGCCACAGGTTACCAGTCCCCGGCCTGCTCGGTCAAAATTTACATTCCAACATTTATTTGATAAAAAAAAACACTTAGATGTGGAAATTCTCACGGATGACGACATTTTTAATCCAAAAAGTAAAAAAATAAAATTTGATAGGGACTTTAAAGACTCTTATCCGCCGGCTTGAAAACTGTGAATAAGCAATACACCGGACCACGCCGCCACGGGTCGAGAAAAGATTTAGTAAGCAGGACTATATAGGAGTGTTTACGTATTTTTTCTTTCTGTGGGGAAAGAGGCAATGTTTTTTTCTCCCGACCCCACAAATTAATTTCGTATAACTCACTGAGTTGCCGTCTATTTTCATAACAAGAGTCCATCCGCCATCTCCACATCCGGGTGTGTCGTTCAGTCGACAGTAAACATGGCTATATCCACGCGAGGTAGCTGTCTTGATGTAGTAAGGCTGACTCGCAGCTTCCCTGCAATATTCAACAATTCTTAGGGATTAACCATTAAGGGAGGGATAGGGGGTAGATGTCGTACGTATTGGAGAGGTAGAAAGAGAAATTTTCTTTTTACACATTTAAAGCTTCTCTAACAACAATTTTCAATGCTCTTTCTAAATGGCTTTGTTATTTCTCACCCCTCTTTATTATTGATACTGATAACAACCTAAAGAACAACAATGACAACGAAACGACAATGACAATGACAATGACAACGACAACGACAACGACGACAAAGACAAGGACAATGACAAGGACAAAGACAAGGACAAGGACAAAGACAACGACAACGACAACGACAATGACAAGGACAAGGACAAGGACAAAGACAATGACAATGACAAGGACAAAGACAAGGACAAGGACAAAGACAATGACAAGGACAACGACAACGACAACGACAACGACAACGACAACGATAACGACAGCGACAATGACAATGAAAATGTCAATGACATTGACATCAATAATGAAAATGAGAATGCCATCGACATCAAAAATGACGTCGACACCAACAATGGCATTAATGACGGCATCTCGTTCATTTCGACACAAACAATGACAATGATATATGAATGATAATGAAGTTGACAGTGACGATTTTTTAGGCTCAGTAAAAGCTAGTCCCAGATTCTAAGAAGTAAGCCTGTCCTGTCTATGTATATAGATAAATAAACTGGTACCTCCTTGCCCGGTAAATGTCACTGCACGAGCCCGCAGGGTACAGAGGGCTATCGCCTAGACCTAAAACAGTCAAAACATTAAAAATTAGCAATTTATAAGCTCGCAGTATTGTAACATTCTCGATTATCTGCGCCCTATCCTCAAACACCAGATAACTTGCTGACATTTGTTGAATTTAACCATTTGCCAATTCAAGTATCTTTTTTGTTTACTTGTATTTCTATGGTTTTAGTTCCTTTTACCACATAGCAAATGAAATTTTTAGGGCCAACAATCAATTCCTACGCGCTGGTTGGTCAAGGATAACTCCAATAACTTCCTGAATAGGTAGTTATTAGACTGTATTTTCACTAACTGTTTTCCTTTATTGATTTGGAAAATGTTCGCAAAGACCTAGCTATACTCAGTCATTACAATGAAAATCCCTGGGCAGGTTTATTACCATATACAGACCTTGCATTTAATGTTTGAGATATAATTTATGTGCAGCGAACACTAATAAAGTATGTTTTAACCCAGAGAAACTTGCAGTAACCATGGTGATGTACCTTTAGTGCAGTTTATTCCGTGATATGGGTGGCTGCAGCGGCAGGTGTAACCAGGCCTCTCACAGGACTCTAAGCACGTTGCACCGTTTGCACAGGGAGACTCCACGCAAGCACTCTAACGGGAAAATTATTTCGATTTTAGTTTGTTCATGTGTATGAATTTGCGACACTTTGCACACGACGCCATTTCACATTGTCATTGTTATTTTTCATTGTATGAGTTTGATTTGTTACTCAGTTAATCAAGAGAGTTCTCTACAGCTTTTCCTTCTATACAATAAACCTTTGACTGTTTATAGCTCTCAACTGGAAATCGAGGAAAAACGGCAAATCAAAATATACCGAAGCACTATATGGTGCAGAGAGCTGGACGATGACAGAATCTGACTTATCAGTGTTGGGATGCTCTTGATAACAAGTGTCTGTCAAGAACCCAACAAACCTACTGGCCAAATTTAATATAAAACAAAGTTCTAGAAAAGACAACAGACCTTAAACAAATTGACAAAGAGATCTTGAAAGGGAGATGGACATGGATAAGACATATTCTTTATATGGGTACAGTTGCCAAAACGAAAATAGCTCTAACCTGGACCCCTGGAGGAAAGCGCCTCAGAGGATGACATGAGAGAAACATGGCGGAAAACAACAACTAAAGGAAGACAGAAGATGCGGTGGGGAATTCGGTAACATTCAGAACACAGAGCAGAAAACAGAGCGCGGTCTGTAGATCACTGAGATGTTGCAGCCCCGTGTGCCGCACGGCACGAACAGGGCAAACGACAATGAATGACTTCTCAACACTTAAAAACTCAGGGCAGCTTTATCTTTGAACACTGTTTTGTTTAAAGTAATTAAATTCTAATGTCCAAATTATTTAGCCAAGTATTGCAACATATCTTTTAAAATCATTGCTGGCATTGCGACCTATCGTAATTATAAACAATTTATTGTAATTATATATGATTTGTAAACGTTGCTACAGCTAGTTTTCAATTTCTTAATAACTGTTTTTGGTTAAAAGTATGCTCTTCATATAGTAAGCCCCATACACTCCCGAACTTACGTTAAAATGCTCTATCATCTCATAGTAGCTATTGTCGCTGCTCTCAAAGGTTGCTGGGTAGGATGAAGAAGCTTTCTGCCGATTCAATGTGCACAAGTACAGCAGGCTCTTCTTATCCTTGAGGTTGAACGATAAGCAGTTTGGTTCTCGCCTACAAGCAAAGCCGCACTCTACCGATGATCTTACTTGTATGCTTCGTATTATGTGGTCGGGGTGGACAAAACCTGTCAGTTGTACAACGAGAGGACTTAAGACAATCTCTACTTTCTAAAGTTTAATCCAAAGTATCAGTATCTATGTATATCTAACTAATTGTACACAGTTTCTTGAAGTAGTAAGCCTCAACCAATTGCCGGAAATCTTTGGGCATTCGGTCAAGGTCAACTTGAAAGAACATTTCAATACCGTTTACGGGAATGTTGAAATCATTGACTCGGTGACAAGTGGTCGAGGTTGCAATTCCTCGAGGCTTACTACATTTATAAAGAATTCTAAACCAACAATAAACGAAGGCCTAAAAGCCTCTAGAGACCTAGAGAGCTATCCTGAGACGCAAACATAAATACTGAATGCGCTTGTAAATTATTTTCAACATGACTATGACTTGAACTGAATAAAGTCGAAATATTGTTGTACAAGTTCAAGACTCGTTTCTTGGTCCGAAACTTGGATTTATTGAAAGATGTTTTCTTTTCTCGGGCCGGTTAGTTGTTATAATGATCTATAGCTATGTATATCTATTGTGCACGTTAATTTTTTTTTGAGAATTCGCGTTGAGCAGCGATGACGTAAATACTTGTTGTGCTTGATTTTATACCAAGGTTGTTATAATTTGTTCATTTATTTACTTGTTCTCTTATTTAGTTATTCATTCATTCATTCATTAATTCGTTCATTCAGCTAATCATTTATTCATTCATTCAATTTTTCATTCTTTCATTCATCCTTTCTTTCTTTCTTTCTTTCTTTCTTTCTTTCTTTCTTTCTTTCTTTCTTTCTTTCATTCATTCATTCATTCATTCATTCGTTCATTCATTCCTTCGTTCGTTCTTTTAATCCTTCATTCATTTTTTTCATTCATTCATGCACTCATTCATTCATTCTTTCTTTCATTCATTTATTCATTCCTTCATTCATTTTATTCAATTTCAATCATTCATTTTTTCTTTTATGCTTCATTCTTAAGGTCTTTCATTCGTTCAGTCAGTCATATAAAATTACTGAAAAAACCACCCATACTCCTTTTAGAAACACTTATACAAATTAAGAACTAAGGAAATGTATCCGCTTAAACTCTAAATGCCAACCCTTCCACAACAAACAACCCTTCGCAAAAAAAAGGGTTTTCACACTTCAGCCTTCTATAAGTTATAAACCGCTTCAGTGGAATCTTCAATTTCATTCACAAAAAGTGCTGCTTTCACGTTAGGGTACAGCATGTCCTTGTCTCAAAGAAAAAATTGTAAAGGTATAAGTTATCTTTAGTTATCATTTACCAGTTTGTCCTCGGGCAAACAAGGCAGTGAGAACGCAAGATTGTTCTGAGCCGAATCCGTCGCCGACTGCCAGCAACAAAGAAATTAGAAACAGTCCTCTTGCTTGATTTCTTGTAAACATCTGTATTTGACAAATTTAAATCAAGCTAGTTAGCTGGATGATAAAAACATTTTTGACTTACAGTTTTAACCTATAGTGTACAAAAAGATGAAAAAAAAAACACATGCACTATGCTTTATTTCACCCCTTTTAATTTGAAGCGTTGGTTGTATTTCCTTTTTCAATTTTTGTTTTTTTGTGCTTGCACATAACCCAACACTTGTTCGGCATAACTTGGACGTACTAACCCTGACCTCTTTTTGCTTATTCACTTTAGTTTTTTCTTGGTTTAGTTGCTTTTTTATCACGGAAATATCGAAAGCTGTAGGAAACCTCAAGTTCGCTACGTCAGAAACACGCAAAAAAAAAACACAACTAGAAACAAAAAATAAAAAATAAAAACACTAGAAAATCTCCGATCCGTTGCCAAAATTATTCCCATACGTGTTGGTATTATCTCATATCTGCGATATACATCAAATTATAACATATTTACTTTTAATCCTGTATCTTCTTTGCACTTTTTCCGCAATAACTTTTTAATGGATGAATTACCGAAAAGATCGGATTATGATAGCGTAGTTCCACTTTAGTTTTTCTATGGTTGAGAAAAGCGTGCATAAGCCTTGTAGCTTCAGTGGCCCTAAGAATGACTGCTAAACTGAGTTTCAACAGATAATGAGTAGGCAGGCTATTGCACATATTATATAGTCTGATAAGACCAAAATACTGACTTTCATACCTCTTTACAGTAGTTGTTAAAAACTTTCGCTGTGTATTTAGCGTGAAACGCGCTCTTCTCCTCCAACTTTCTAAATAAAACTCTCTCTTTTTTTGAGAAACTAATTTTCTCGTTTACTGATTTCACTTACTGTGTTTAAACATTTGAAGTTAGCTGTTTTTACGTATATCTTTTTTAAATGTATGTTTCCTGGCTAACAAAGGTTCACTGAAAGTTTGCAAACCCGACCTGCGCTCGTCATTCCTCAAACACAGATCGCCAAACACTTTGATACACGCTGTTTTTTTTTACTAAGAACCAATTTAACTTAACCATTGCTCGTTGTTCTTAATTTTTTGACAATTTGAGCCTCAAATTGTTTTTATTTCTATATGTGTGGAAAATCGAACAAAAATATTGGGCACGTGTACAGTATATGATTTGAGGCAAAGAGAAAAACTGCGAATCGTTTCTGTAAAGATCGAGAATCAGCTATCGAGCCCGAGCCTCAGCTCGTTCTTAATTTGTTCTTAAATTCTGGCCAATCTGAGCCTCGTTGTTCTTATAAAGTTGTTCCTATATTTGAAAAAAGCGTGTATTACTGTAGAACTACATAAATACAATGCTGTAGTATTGAGACAACCGCGAGAGAAACATACATGCAGCTACCCGTGCATCCGGTAGCGGGCTAATTAAAGAATTTTTACGACTTGAACATCTCGATATTCCGATATCGAAAATGCGCTGCATTGCTTAAACAAAATGGTTGAAAAGCAAGTAATAAAATAAAAACTAGAAGTTTTAAAAGTGTGTAAACATTTTGCTTAAGAGTTTAACATTCAGTTGAGCAACAGCCGAGGCGGAGCATATCCATGAATTAGCGGGGTAATAAACAATATATAACTGAGTTCATTATTGTAATGTTTGAAGTATTTTAAAATGTAAAAAAGTATTTTTAAAAATATCAAAATGACATTTCTGTTTGGAAAAAATAAATAAATGAAAAGGACTATTTTCCTTAAAAGAGTGAAAAAATACTTTCTTAAGAGTGCGATTTTCAAAACTTTCCCAGGGGAACAGTCGGGCCAAATACCATTTACTGCATGTAGAATCAAATTGACTTTGCATTGGTATCGGACGTACCCTTAATCGATTGCCTTCAACCTACATCCTATTTTCTCCCAGAACTCGAAGCATTGTACACTTAATTAGTGCACACTACAGATCGCGATTTCGTTTGAACAAATGACCTACAGTTGTTCACCATTAAACTAACACCCAAGACCAATATTGTAAATCTTGAGATAGGAGCAAACTACAGTTTGACGCCGAGGGCATGCATGAACTAGCTAAAATTAGAAAATAATATTTTATTAGATCATAGGTGATAGATCCTGTCATCATTTTCCCAGATTTCTTGTACGTGGCCGAGTTACAGCTACATTAGTATCGGCTTTTTGCTTTTCTTGGCTTTTAATTTGGCCCAGACCAGCTCCGCACTATGGCTCGAAAAGGGTTTTAATTTGTTTGGAAATTGAGAGCCAATTTGTAGAATGCTACTGTTTTTTGCCTGACAGCATACATATAGCCTCTTCGTCTCAGCTATACTAAACTAAAAGCTTTACTATAAATGCTATAGACAAACGGACCCTTTTATTAACTTATTCTAATCTCTGCACATCTTTTTTCGATGAATTACAAACAAAAAATATATATCAAGTTTCGTTCTTACCTGTAAAAGTGTAAATAACTTTTTAAAAAGTTCTTGCGGCGGACAAATCGCCGTTAAAAAACAACTTTTACTTTTTCTACTGTTCAACCAGTGATATTTTATAGTCTTTTTTCCGTCGTTGTCATAGCTGAGCGAGCAAATTAAAGGGAGCAGTTAAATTTCTGGTTGACAGTTTTCATCTTTTCGGGCGACTTTCTGTTTTCTCTGTTTCCGTTTTATGAAAACATCGTTTCTTCATTTGCTTCTGGCATATAAACGTAATATCCGCAGCTTTTTAAAACCAAGGCAAGTTCCCAATTAGTTAACAGACCATGCAGATTAAATACAAACGTGCTATTTCCAAATGTAGACAGAGTTTTCGTAATTAACTTTACCCGTATAATCAAGCCTTGTTTGCACACTGATCAAATGATTAAAAAGCTTTTTGAAAACGGTGTAGGAAATTAGAGCATTCGTTTTGTCTCCTGTTTTTGACAGAGCATGAAAGTAAATGTCAGACTCACTTCACTGTTTAGTTCATTGTTTTTCATTAGAGGAAAACAGAACAACATTTTCATCAATCAAATTAGGGCTCGAGTTCTACTTTTTCAAAATCGTAAAAGCGTTTTCCCATTTTTTTATCTGTACAAATACTGTTGCAAATATTTTGCACCGGAATCGTTTTTTGCATTGCATGTATAATGTAATTAACATAAGGGAGCACGGAGCGCTATACTCAATATGATATACTAGCATATTATACAATATCGCCCCTAGTACACCAACAGAAATCAATCAAAGTTCCCGAGTTAAAAATGTTCAAATTAACGGATTTAATTTTATCAACATAAAAAAAAGGCTTTTTTATCCAGACCTCTAACAGAAACGATTTGTTTTAAAAAAACGGGGTTCCTAAAAGCAAGGTAAACAAATCACAAATAAAATCGCGTACTTCTGCCAGCCGGAGCTTCGCGCTTGAAAACGGTTTGCGATTTCAAACAGTAATAAAATTTTCTTCTGATATTGCAGTCACCGAGCTTAATACATTTTAATGAGTTGAGAGAAAGAATAAAACTGACATCTCATTATCTCTTAATTTGTGTCCCGTTTTGAAAATAAATGATTATAATACAACCGTATATGCAAAATGAGAGAGATCCGATCTCAAACGTCCGAAAACCAGCTGCGTATTTTCCTTGTTGTATGAGTTTTCTTTGTCGTTGAGTGCATGTTTCAAACACCCTAAACTTCGCGACTGTCTTTTTTGTCACAAGACCCTTAGGGTACTATTTTACCTAATTTCTGTTAAAAACGTTTGACAGTACAGTGTCATCCAATCATTAGACAAGCATCCATCCAACCCAAGTTTCATATAGGCAATCATGGCTAGATAAAATAATTTTCACACGGCATGTAGATAAATAGTTCCTTTTTCGTGATGCGGTTTACATGTAAATAAAATATAATTACGCTCAAGCGCGAATTGATTTCTAAAGGGTTAAAATTGTCAGTCTCGTATTTTTAGGGTTTTTTAAAAGAAATCCTGCATTAACCGAAGAACCTGGGTTGAGAAAACGCGAAGCTATTAGACTGCTTTAAGTCCCGTGTTTTAGCAAACGTGCATACTGAACAAGAAGTTACGACAAAAGACCAAAAACCCTTTGGCGAACGTTTTGTTACGCGCGCACCTTTAAAATTTTCAGCTTTCAACTGGTATTTTTTATTGTTTCTAGTGGAAGTTCTTACAAGTATCACGCGTTTCAACATTTTGGGGGACTTGAAGCCGAGAAAATAAATACAACGTTCGACAAATTGATGTGGCGGAATCGTGCACCCAAGTCCTCCCGGTGCCCTGGGCTCCCCGGTCTCTGTTATGGGGTTCTTTAATGTTGTAGATCGGCGGCACTCTTTTCATTCTAGTGGCGAGGCCTCACTCGAAGTAGTATATGGTGTTTATGTTTGCACTGTATGAAAACCGCTATTTGTACAGATCTTTTAAGTTGTACCAAAGTCTGTAGCAAACCATTACATTTTAGGATTTTCAAACGACCTTCTCTGTTTGGTCTGCCTTGTTCTCTTGTCCACCAAATATGAATTGGCGAAATCTACGGCTGTTATCACATTCTTGCACTCGAACTGTAGCTCTGAGAATCCAACCCAGCCATCCTGAAAGTGAATAATAGTGTTATCAACAATACCGCACTGACTAATAATAATAAGGGTAGATATTAATAATAATAATAGTAATAATAATAATAATAATAAATAATAATAATAATAATAATAATAATAATAATACATATTGTTTGTAACGTAACGTTTGATGGCAAGGAGTTGCCGAAACATTACATCACTTAGTAGGAGTAGCAAAAGGTCCCTTAGGAATGAATGTCTGTAAATTAAGACTTGTTCTCGAGATCTCATCACTTTCTTCTCGTGTCTCAAGGTCTCGCGTTTTTTATTTTTTCTCCGTCTCTCAGTGTCAAATTTTCTAAAAAAAGGCTCGCATTCTCGGTATTTCTGGCAGAGCTCAAATTCTCTATTTGTTTGGTATCAGAGCTCGACACTTACCCGTTTTCCATTAAAATATTATCTTGGAAAAGAAAAAATATTAAAAATTTTGCAAATGCTTGCCTGATATGGAAACAACATTTAAGGCATCTTGGGAAAAAATATTATCGCCATTAAAACAGATGTCTTCTTTTTGAGTCTCAAAAATTTATTCTTTTTAAGTTAACTACTTAGATCGTTTCACTTTGCCAGCACTGGCAACCATTTTGGATCTACGACTTAAAGAGCCGGAGGCCTGGACAGAAATATTAGGATTGTTCGTGGCAAACAAATTTTGGAATTTCAAGTTTTTTTGGAATGCAAGTTTTCGCTATGGAAAGTAAAATATCAAAATCGCTATGATGAATAGTTGGTGTCAAGCCCTGGTATCTCGGTATTTTTAGTCTCGGTCTCAGATTACTCGTTGCTTTCCAAAGCTTCGCGCTCGGATTATAAAAATAGCCGTCTCGGCATCTTGGACGGTCTCGGATTTACCATTCGCTACAGGTCTCTCTTACGCAGAATTCCACGTTAGGCCACATCACTTCGACTATAAATAGACAACTGAAACCACTGAAAACTCCAACATCAACTACCTGGCATCTAATGAATATTACACCATAGTCATCGTCATAAACAACGTGTCCTGGAGCAAAATCGTCCTCGTCAAGATCTAGAAAAGATGACAACAGTCACATCATAAACGTGTGCCCCATTCACACCAGACCTTAACCATGGTTAAAACACGTTTAATTAAACCATACTTAGTATAAGGACTGGTTAGGAAAGCCGGCAAACCTCAAAAGGGAGATACAAAGAATGTACAAAGATGCTTTGCTTTGATATGTTGAATGAACCGTGACCCTGCACATTCTTTGTTGCAGGTGTTAGTGAGAGTATTTTGACTGGCCATTTGTTGATTTGCATTTCAAAAGCTATTGTATTTTATGCACGTTTTGTGCAGGGTCAAGACCAGAAAACAAAGGAAAATGGCGAACAATGACATACAGTGGTTTCCTAACCTGTCCGTATATATTAACTATGATTAAATAAGGTACGGCGCGTTCACACGGCACTTCTTAACCATAGTTAATTACTAAAGTCAGTGATTAATCTTACTTCAGAGCAGGGTTTATCGCTGGGTGAACGCCCTCTACGTAGTTAACGTTAAACACTAATGTGTGAACAGGCCCGTATCCGTTCACACTGTATGCAAGCGTAACTAAACCAAGTTTAAATTTTAAAATGGCAGCCAAACGCGGAAGGGCGTGGGATAAAATCAAGACTATTGTGGATACTTTTCGATATTTGGGATGATAAAAACACCAAAGAACGACTATCAACATGTAACATGTAGGACATTAGCAAACAGAAATTGCCAATAGCTGGCATTTGTTTTCAAGTATGAAAATACAGATAGCAATAGTTGAAAAAGAACTTCTAATTCTTGAGGGAAGGGTGGGGTCTAGTTCACGCTCTTAAAATAACAAAAAGCAGAAATACTTGGGGCAGAGGTGAGGGGTGAAGAAAAATTTCCATCCTTGATAGGGTCTAAATGTTTTGCGGTATTATAAACTGTACAGACATAACCCACGTGACTTCACTTTTTGATGGAGCACTGGTTGAAGGTGCACAAAAATAACATTTTGGCTACTTACGTATACAGTAAGCCCAGGTATCCATGGTTACCAGCTTAACAAGCTTGTTTTCCCAACTTGTATGTAAACCAACCTTACAAATCCAATATACACACAACATATAGATTAGAGACCAAGGTCACAATACGTCATCAACACGTCATTTTGTTGGGAGGAATTTCCACCTGTTGCTCGAGAGGGAAAACTTATGTGCCCCTTAATTCCCAGAAAAATGACGTCACCAAACCAAAAAAATTATGCATTTTTTGTTCAAGCGACTACTTGGCCCAAGCAACTTGAAGGGAACAAATTTTGCACTAAAATACACTATTTCTCCATGAATTTTCTTGTTTTACCTTTAAACTTGTCAGAAATATGTTTTTTATGTTCTTTATAAAATCGGAAAACTCTTTCTCGCCACATCAACGTACCCTCTTCAAACATTTCTTAAACTAACAATATTCTCAGTGACTTCAAACCAGGGGTTAAAATGATTTTGAAGGACTCATTTAAACCCTCACTTCAAACTTACAGTTGTTGATAATGCTCTCCAAAGCCGATCTATCTGTTGGCAAGTGTGGTTACTCCAATCAACAAAGCCCATACTCTTCGATATCTTGGGAGCTGTTAAGTATATTCATAAATTATAGAGACTTTAATATTATTTCATCTACAACTAAATTAGCCCTTGCCTACAAGCCTTTATTTGAGTAACATATTCTTTTGAAAATTTAATTCAAGAACGAGACTAGTGTCCTGTGACTAAAAAGGCACAATGTTTTAACATCCAAACCATATCTGAAAGGGAATTGATTTGCACCCCTACATGCATTTTGCAGGGGCTTGTCAACCTGGTAAACTCACAGTATTTTGGTGTCAATCATTAGCTTCCCAATGCTTTCTCACAGTAATGTGGTAACAAATTAATAGCATTTGGACTAAGTTTTATACCCTCATGAGCAACAAAAATTTTTCCATCACATCCAGGAGTGGATCCAGGACTTCCAAAGGGGGGGGGGGGGAGGCACAGTAACATAATTTATATGAAATTGTAAATGGCCTTAAATAATTTTTTGGGGCATTACTTTTAGAAAAAAATCCCAAAGGGAGGGGGGGGGAGGGGTTAGCCTATGGGGCATACTCCTCTGGATCCGCTACTGAATTTCTCCGCTACTTAATTTCTCTCTTGAAATAACTGCTCTAAACACTTGTAGAGTCATTCTGTACCATCATCATTACATTTCAAACATTGTTGATCACACTTTCACAAGTTGTTGCATTTAAATCCCACCCACAGTGGTATGTCTTAATGTCAAACATTGTTGATTGCCCTTTCATAAGTTGTTGCACTTTGATTCCACCCACAGTGGTATGTCTTAACATCAAATATTGTTGATCGGACTTTCACAAGTTGTTGCACCTTAATCCCTACCACAGTGTCATGTCTTGAACACTAATACACCCTTGCATTCAACCAATCAACCAACCAGTCTTATCATGGAATGGGACTCATACAGGCACAACAATTGTTAAGTTGAAAATCATATCTTGTTTTTTAAGAAAGTATTTAGATCTCACTAGCCCTGTATGGAGATAAACACTTTGTGTCCTTTCACACGTAGTCGAGGTTGCATGGAAGTTAATTCAATTACCGTGTGAAGTACCCTCATCGGCCTGAGGCATGGCTTGATCTTGATACACCATAAAATCTTCCAGCACATTAATCAACTGCAATTAAGTAAAAACAACAGATCAAATGGTTGCGATGACAATGATAATGATGATAACAATGGTGGTGGTGATGGTGATAATGATGTTGTGGATTATGATGTTGGTGATGATGGGCGGTAAAAATGGTGATGAAGATGAAGATAGTAATGGAGGTGATGATAATGGGTACCAGTGATGGTGCAATATTTGTTAGGTCACCCAGGATACCATTAACTGCATTTGTGTAAAAACAAAAGGTCATTCAAGAGATTGCAATGATGTTAATTATGACGGTCCTAATGACAATAAAGGTAATGATGTTGGTGACGATGGGCGGTAAAAATGGTGATGAAGATGAAGATAGTAATGGAGGTGATGATAATGATTACCAGTGATGATGTAATATTTGTTAGGTCACCCAGGATACCATTAACTACATTGTGTAAAAACAAAAGGTCATTCAAGTGATTGCAATGATGATTATTATGATGGTCCTAAGGACAATAAAAATAATGGTTATAGTGATGATGACGATGTTGATGACTGTTATAATAAAAATGGTAATGTTGGCGATGGTTACGATGGCGATGATGGCGATTATGACAATGGTGATGATTGTTATGATAACAATGGTAATGTTGGTGATGATGATGATGGCCATGACGACAATGGTGCTGATGATGGTGATTATTGTGATGATAACAAAGGTAATGGTGTAGATGATGGTTTGTAACAGTGGTGATGATGGTGATGATGAGGATGGTAATGGTGTAGATGATGGTAATGGTGGTGGCAATGATAACGATGATGGTGGTGATGATGGTAATGAGGGTTAGGTATGAGGTTGATAATGTAACATCTAAGGTCACACATACATGTAAATTAACTTTGAAACTTGTACAAATTCTGAATTTTGAACAAAACATCAATCAACTGCAATTACAGGAAAAACTGGGAACTGAAAGGGTGAAACTGTGTAGCTTTTGTTAGCTTAAATACTGCTTGAAATTTTCGCTCACCATTTGCGCAGACAGGTCTGATAGATCACTGTATAGCTGGTCAAACATAATCTTTTCTCGAATTTTATATCCCTTTTGTAACAAAATGCTTCCAGCATCAAATCTGAGAAGAAATACAGCATCCAAAATAAATAATGTAACTTTTTATGCTTAATTGTTTAGGGTACAAGATTGTCTGTTGTGAAAGTTCTTTCAGAATGTCACATATATCTTAAAAACTAAGTTTGAGGTCTGTCCCAGAAAATATTTGCCCAAGACCTTGGACAAATACTTTCCTGGAAAGCCCATGCAAATGAGTTGTTATGATATTTATTACATTGCTTCAGTTTTAGATCAGTTAAAAAGAACAAGCAATGATTTGCACACTTGTAATAGGGAGAATTAGGTCTAGTAACATTCCTGGTCCTGTATGCATGGGAAGTTCTTGGACTGATTTATGGCCAATCAGCACACAGAATTTGGCTTATTGCCCAAGAAATTTGCCTTGCAATGTAAAAATATTTTGTACAGCACTCACTTACTTGCTTGTGGAAAGGTTGATGATGGATACACCAGTTGTTTTATCTCCATTCAGGAGTGTATGGGCAATGGGTGCAGCTCCTCGCCATCGCGGCAGCAATGATGGATGGATATTCAATGCACCACTGGGTACACAACAAACACAAACATAAATAATTAATAAAATCAGCTAACAAATAATTATGCATAAAACAAACATTTATAAACAGTAGAACATGTATCAATTTTGTGGTGGTAAATGGATGGATGGAAGCTATCTATGTCCATATCAGAAACAATACCATCAAATTAATTGCACTATCAACAGTTCTCAATCATTGTGAACAAGGTTCCAGCAGTGCAGTGTAGTCTCAGTTTTCATTTTTCAATTCAGGGTAAAGTTGAGCTATTGACCATTATTTACACTGAATGGATGAATCTTCATCTAACAGAAATTGTATTGTTTTACCCTAGTAAAAAGCCTACAGATCAAACAATCTAGCACAAATGATAGTTTGGGGTTGTTTAGTAGTGGTGTTTTAGTAAGGGTGGTGGTGATGTTGGAAGTGATAGTGATGATGATAGAGATGTTTATACTTATGACATAAAAAATGATGATAATATAATAATGATGATGGTGATGCTTTAGAGTGATGATGATGGTGGTCTTGGGGTTAATTGTTAGCAGTAGTTGCTGTGGTTATAACAAGACAATGATGGTGAGGAATTAAGACAATAAAAATAAGGTGGTAATGAAAGTGTTGATGACAGTGACTTTGGTGGAGATGATGATTCTAGATGTGGTAATACAATAGTGGTAGTAGTGACACCTGGTGATGGTTACAATAATTATGATTATAATTGTGATGATGATAATAACAATATTTATTTTATTAGCTTTCAGTAATGAGAGGCCTTTCATCCGCTTGCCATAATTTTGCTGCTCTATGTGTACAAGGAAATACTTAGCTCTTTCTGTCATTAAAGCTAAACCCTAAAAAAAGCTCTGATATTCATCTGAAGCCATGACCTACAAATTAAACTATTTAAGTTATAACATTTTTGTCATTACAACATACTTTAATTTTCTTGAAAGCATTCATAGAAATTCTTTGTGAGAACCAAATCTTTCAACCATAAAAAGCAAACTTATCAATATATCAGTTTGATTTTTGTAGCTATATTTTATTGAACCTACCACTGAAACAGTTCCAATACTGAGGAAGGAATCAAGTACCCAAATGAGACCACGACTCCCACATCATAGGGGCCAACTGGGCTGCCAGATTATAATGAACAAAATTAATTACAAAAAATTCTAAATTAAATTTAAACTGATTTTGTATAATTATAACATACTTACAGAAGATTTTCTTGAAAACCACTTTTATGAAGGGAGCTTCCTTTTCATTTATTTAAATAACTTTTTTACATCATTTATTATCAATTTTGTATATCATATTTTTATCAAGATTAATTCTATAAAAATCAATATAGAAACAAAATGAGAAAAACAATATCAGTGATAGGAATGAATGTTTGACTGGTGCATCAAGCACCATTCTCAAGGTTTCATAATAATTATTAATTATAAATCAAAGCAGTTTAAGAAAGGATCTACATACAAAACCAAGCTTAATAATTATCACTTATAAAGGCTGACTTATAATTAACACTTAAAACTTCAAAGCATTTGACTAAAGTTACTGCTACTAGTCAAAAACGTTCTAAATAGTTTTAAGTTTTAAACACAAGTTAGCCTTTAAACAATTTTAGTTAGTATTCTTAGTGATTTCAATGATATAATCAAATAATTTAAATCAGGTTTAAAAAAGGATTTAACTCAAGCCCAAAAGAGCTGGGCTTACTAGTACTCCATAAACCAATTCTTGGTTCTATTGTCAAGTTAACCTGACTGTACAATTATAGAAGAGAATGTTCCTATATTGGCCAAGTATGTGACTACTGTACTTTAAGCATCTTAAGTTAAAAACTTTATTTTCAATTGGTAAAGTTCTAAAGTTCACCTCTCCCCCAGTTCCACCACCCATGTGGCTCACATCACCATCTAGGCTAACTAAGAACCAAACCCTTCAGCTAATATTATTTTAATGAAAATAATAATTATGATAGCATACAAATGATCTGAGAGGCCCCACTTCCTGTGCCAATCATAGACTTGAATTCCCTGATCTGAAGCAAACTCTCTCACAGCTGTCACCTTTCCATTCTTGTCAGAACATGTAGTTAGGTGTAAAAAAGAATTCTGGTTAGTACAGGGAGTCTTTATAACTAGAAGGTTTAAATTATTTCAAATTTCCTGTTTTGTAAATTAAATGTCTTAAGTTAGCTATGAAGTTGACTACTGTACAAAAATTGCAACTTAAAGTTGTTTACTTTATAAAAAATTATTATGTCTCTGGATGCTGGAGTTTGCGAAAAATAAGTCCAATAACTAGAGCACTCCCTGATCCTGTATGGAAACTTATTGGGCCAACTGATTTTCGGCATATCAGCACACACATGAATTTCATTATGGGCTCCAGAAATTTGATTTGCCATGTAATAATAATTAAATATACATGTGATAGTTGTGTTGGAGATTAAGAACAACATGTATGTGAACTGTTACTTGTAAGACTAAACACACAGAACTCTCTTGCATCTTGCATGCTAGCTGCCATGATAAAAAATAAAAAGCACTTATAATTTGAAGTTTAGATCTATCTTAAACCATTTCTGAAGATTTTAGAATGTTTCTAGAGATTGCAAAGGTTTTCAAATTCAAAAAAAATGTGGGATAAAAGAATTTAAAAAAGCAACTTTTTTTGTGTGTCACGGTCAGAACGTATCAAGATAACTGAAGAATTTTGCACTCAATGTTTAAACATGTACTTGCATTGTTCCTTTAAAATTTAGGATAAATTTCACTTGTGTTTTTCCATTGATTTTCAACTTGAATTTAACCCTAAATTTTTCTCAGCCCCATGTGTGGTTATACCTATCTTATCAAATAAGTGTAGTCTTTATATTAACCAACTTTTCTCTAAAGAATTCTATCATAGACTATGACAAATTACTGCAAAGTCCATAGCTTGAAGTTTAGTTAGAGTTCTACCAGTTAGCATAGTTAACCTTTGATCTTCTTCTTTCAGCTGGACAAACTACGTCAATGGATTGGATGAGGTGTCCTTTTCTCCTGAGAATATTATCACTGCTCAGTTAGTTACTGTTTAAAAGAAACTAATTTATAATCTATTTTAGAGTAATTGAAAATATTGTGTTGTAGCTGTTGCAGCTATAGATTCTGCTGTTTGAAATATGTACAGCAATGCCAAATGACACGCACCCCATTTTTTCTAAACAGAAACCTCTGTGACTTCATACTCTGCATATTTTTACTTACTTAAAAGGCCTGAAACTGGACAGAAGCAGACCAACTGAGCAGACATACTGTGAAATCCATGGGCATATAAATGGGGGCCCATATCAAGGGGGGGGGGGGGGTAATGAGCGAACTAAAATATGTTTCGGATTGACAAGATTAAATGTATCTGAGAAATGAACTAAAGTTAAGATATCATATCAACTTGAGTGACATTTATAATATAGTTATTGTGCATCACAATGATTTGATTTAAAAAACATCTTTATAACCTACTTACCGTAAAAACCCCACTTAAAAGCCTTGGGCTAATATAACTCCATAAGGGGTTTTGGATGGACTTATTAATAGGGGGGATTATGTTCAGGGGGCTAATTGCCAGAATAAAATATTTGTTTGCAAAGGAATGGGCTTTTATCTGGGGGGGGGGCTTTAAAGGTGGGATTTTACTGTGATGATAATTTCAACTTGTGTGCCAAGTTTTCTGGAATTCTAGGTAAACCAACTGTAACACTTGAGACAGAAGGCTCGATACTTTATTCTCAGAAACAAAACATACAGACTTTTCAATAACCTTAAAATTCCAGTTTTGCAAGTTTTCCATTAAATTGTACACAAGAAGTGACCTCAGACTTAAAATAAAGATTGGAACAAAACCTTAAATAAATGCGGCTTTGAATCAATCGTTCTGTATGACGAATAATTATGAATTAAGAAGTTGTTCAAAGCAACACATGTTGACTGTTGATGTTCGAAAATGTGTTTACGCTTTCACCTCAGTCTATACTATACCTTTGCGCCTCCAATCTTTCAAGTGGTTTTACAGCAAATTTGTCTGTTCCGAAAAACAGAACTCGCCATGGTGGCTGGCAAGCGCTGCAACTTTGTGAGATGTTACAAATCAAGCGTCTAAATGACTTCATATATCTATTTCGCTCTTTTTTGGTATTGCTTGAGCTCGCATCTCTTCAGACTCCTCCTCCCTCGGCCAAAGTTTCGGAATTTTACGATTATTTCCGAAAATTTAGCGACAAATCTCGAGTGTGCGCGAAAATGACTTTGACCACCTCGGTCCCAGGACCTCTCATGAGTGGGTATGGCAACGTATCCCAGAATCGTTTGCAAGCGAGTGAGCAATTAGAGCAACAGCGAATTCTGCACTTTTCAGTGCCTATCGACTTTAATAATTTTCGGTAAATTATTTTATTTATCGTATGATCTCGCCACAACGGTAAACTAAAGGGCAACAAACCACTTGGTAGACTTCCCGTGATTTTTTTGTTTGCTGAAAAATTGTATTTGATGTTTGCAACGGGAAAATGTGAAGGGTTTTCGACAACTCGGTCGTCGCGTTCAGCCATAGATTGTTCCTTATGGCTTCTGAGAACGCGGTAGTTTTCGAGCCAGGTGAGAGATTTTATTAGTTTCTGGGGGTGGTTTTTGTTTGGTGGGGACAAAAATTGTCTTGATTCGTTATCAGCAACAGACTCTTTGTTTTGAGCAACGTTGTTAAACTAACTTGACTGTGATCTGTGCACCAAGTGTGTTTCGCAGTAGCTATAATTTGCAAATATTTTAGCCAACTGCAGTAAAGAAATTGAAAACACTTAAATATTTTCCTTTGTCAGGGAAAGGTACAAGTTCGTATCAAGTCACTCCAAAGGGAAAGAAAAAACCTGCCCCCCTTGAGGTGCGTATAATTTGAAAAACTGTTTTCAAATTTGCCTTTTCGTTCTCGATTAGATATGATTTGAGTTATAAGCAAAAGGACAGTGGGATTTAGGTTTTGTGTGCGGATAACAACACGAAAGCTTTGTTCCGAAAAGTTGTTTAAATCGAACGGAAGTTATTGTATTCCAGTTTCATGTGGAGGTTTCAACATCTTCAATCAAGAAAAACTCTGATAGAAATCTTTCAGATTCATTATCTATTGATACAAAGTTATAGTAACTGATGTGTGACTGGCGGAACATAAGAGCAAAACAGATTCGAAAGGAAAAATCGAATGAGGAAATTCAGACGACGTGTACCATTATATATAACGGAATCTTAAAAGTTATTCTGAATTGATACGTAAATGTCTTAAAAAAATTACCTGTGTTTTTATTGCAGTGCAATTAAAAAGAATTAAATGTTATTGTTATCGTGGTTGGTGCTATGAATACTTTGTTTTACCTTCAAAATCGTACGGCAAAAAGCGATAGATATATTGAAACTAAAGAAGATTTTCAGATGTTATGGATTTTGGATTTATCACGGCACACAAACATTTCACTATTGCTTTTCATTTATTACATTACAGCTTACATATACATTTGATAGTTTTTAGAAAATAAGAAATGCCACAAAGATTAAGTTCAGACCCCATGCAAGACCATCACAATAACAGAAGAAATATAATAAACTAAATAGATATATGTGAGTTATGAAATGGCATCGTCGTTTGAAATTCTATACAAAACTACTTAAGGTATTTGACAAAAATGTTTTGGCTGCTAAAACAAAGTAGTATTATGAAAGTTTAGACACAGTCCTGGTCAACAAAATATCTTTTCAACCTAGATTTTTTTAGTTTTCATTTGCCCAATAAGAACTAGTTGTACATCGTATCTTCACACATAAAAGTGCCTTTCTCCACCAATGCTGATTCGAGCTGTGCCAAGAAATTTTGACCAATAGTTAAAAATTTATAACCTCTTCTAGAACAGCAGAAGTAAGTATACATTAGAACTATTTTATTTCTACTAAACTATCCAATCTGAGTTAACTGAATGAGCTTAATCTGATCTTAATCTAAGATTGTCGACACTGAAGATACCAGTCGGATGGAAAAGGAAAATGGGAGAGAGAAAGAAAAAGGGAAAGAAATTAGAGAGAAGCAGAAATCAGTTAAGAAAATTGGCCATCGCCGAGTGGACGAAACAGGGCAGGTTTCGTATAAGAAGGTATGTTGAATGGGAAGTCAAGCCTTGCCCTGAGAAAAATTGCAGACTTGCTAAAAGTCGTACGAGTCAGTTAGATGTGCCGTGGCGTACATGTTTAATTATATTTAATGCGAATTTGACACTTGAAAAATGGGTATTTCAGCTAAAACAGTTTTTCCCATTGCATATTATTAAAAAGTATTTCAACTGAATTCCTGTGTACAAGCCGACCTTAAATTATTTATTTTTTTAGGTAAAACTTTTCATTAAGAAAATTAATTATGATTAACCCTTTAATCCCTAAGAGTGCCAAAAGATGAGTTTGTAAATTCTCCCAACTTAAGTCCATAGTATTCCTAAGAGAAGTTTGGGAGAATTTCTTAATTCATCTTCCAGAGTTTTTGGTGGATGATCAAATTTCATATTCTCAGTACTAACTGGCTTGTTTTCTTTTGTTTACTGTAAGGAGAATTTAGATGTTGACAAATGCCTTAGGGCTGAAAGGGTTAACACTAAGGAATGATTTAGGAAATCCTTTAGAGAAAAAACGTTCTTGAGAGCTGTTTACTATATAAGTTTAATTAGAACAAGAAATTTTTAAGTATGCACGGATGATCGCATGACTCTAAGGGCAAGGCTTGGAAAGTTATACTATTTTTCAGTGGGCGAAATATCTCTATTTAACAATTAGACTACTGTGTGGAGTTTTCTGTGAGTCAGTAGCAAGCAAGCCATGAAGCAATGACTTGACTACTGGATGCACAGAAAAAGCAACAGTAATAGGTCTAATTGTTTAAGTAGAAACAGACTACTCAAAACCAGTGTTTAAAGTCCCTATCAAGCTTATTTTTTTAAGTTCCAGATGAAAAGCAGAACCCTTTAACAATAGTAATTATCAAAAATAAAACCTTTTCTTGCCATTCCTGATACATTTTTTAGACTTGAAGTGTGCATCGATGACGTAGCAGGAGGCATGAAGCAGAGACAATCTTTTTTATCTCAAAAAATTCAATTTTGGCTACATTAGTCACATTGTTGTAACTTTAATTAATGAATTATTCCCTTGAAAATGTTCGAAGTAAAAATTCTATGACATTTTCCAACAGAAATGAATATTTTTAAATAAAAACCAAGTAACTCACTGCTGCTACGTCACAGGTTACCAGTCCCCGGCCTGCTTGGTCAAAATATACATTCTGATCTTTCTGTGACTAAATGCATATTTAGGCTTGGAAATTCTCTTTGGTTATAATTTGAATTTTGAGTTCACAGATGACAACAGTTTTAATCCAAAAAGTAAAAAAATAAGCTTGATAAGGACTTTAAAAAATCAACTTGCTGTCTATTGCTCAATATATCGATATGCGTGTAACTCATGTTTCTTTTTACCACTACTGTATATTATGTCTCAATATTTTGTTTTATCAATAAAATCAATAAAACCTTTGGTTCTGAAATGATTACCGTATTTTCTGAACTATATAATCCGCCGCCCCAATTTTTTAGGACTAAGAGAAACAAAAGTTAACAGATTACTCACACCTTTATTCATTCACTTCTTGCTCATAAATCATCAAGTTAGAAGTATTGCCAGATCAACTTGAAAATCTAGCAGATAACTAGCACCATTTCAAGTACAAGGTAAAATTGATAGATAAATCACAGGTTATAGTCCAGAAAATATGGTAAGTATTCTGTTCAAGATGTGCTTTATGAAACAATTTTACTAATGTGATTAGTCCACTTATTTCATGCTCTGTCTCTTCAGAGGTTGAGTGGCAACTGAAGGTGATGATCACTTGTCACAGGGCTTAATTAAAATGTGTGCCCTTCTTTGTAATAGAGTTACTGGACAAAGTCTTTCACAGTATCTTTACATGTCACTCATGTGCGACTCTTTGTGTTTCAGACACCTTCATCTGCTTTGATGGCAGCAATCCAGCTTGGGCTAGGACATTCTGTAAGTTCTTTACATGCTTTTCTATATGATTATTTTCAATAACCATCATGATATTTTACTATCTTTGAAGTCATTTCTATGGCTCTGATACCTCTCAGCAATCTTGGGAGAACTCTGCAGAGTCCTGAGAAAATAATTTAGCTTGTTTTTATATAATATATATGTATCATGATGCATCCACTTTTTTGTATCAGTTATTTTTTCATTTGATTATTTCATAGGTTGGTAGACTTTCTGCAAAGCCTGAAAGGGATGTGTTGATGGCAGACTTCACAGTAGTCGAGCACTATTATTTTCCTTCGTAAGTTTCTAGTATATATGATGTTCAGTATTTGTCTCCAGTATTGTTTTCTATGTACAAATACTAATTTGTTAGAGTTTTCAAAAGTAAAGATTTTATAACAATAGCTTCATAGATTGTCATCTGCAAGTTGATCACATCAGTTTGTCTGGTTAGATCTGCCGTGAGACCCCTTGTAAGTCAAGATGAGTACAATTTGATATGTATTGAAGAAATTAATGAAAAAGAAATTAGATATTCATCTAGATCAGTAGTGTAAAGTAGGCAATGCAGCAGTTGAGCAGTTACCGGGTTCCACTAAAGTATGTACAAATGTCCCAAGTTTGAGTAAAAACCAGACAACTGTGTTGTGCCCTTGAGCAAAACACCACCCGGCTTGTTCCTGGCAGCTTAGCTGTATAAATGAGTACCAGCTTCTGCTGGCAGCTAACCTTTGATTGATTAGTGTCCAGTCAAGGATGAAAGTCAAGGACGAAACTGGAGATAAGACTGCCAGTCAGATGGTCCACCTGGCCTGAGAAGAGGGTTTTATGTAGCTTTTTAGTAGTGTACAAATTCTTGGTCAGCATGGTTTTGCCCACTACAAGTTTCTGTTGGGTCCAGGGCTCAAAATTGCTACCAATACGGTCACTAATGCAACTAACTTTTACTCCTTGGCGACTAAATATTGACGTTAAGTCGCCACTTTGGCGACCTGAATTTTGCATAATTCAGATGTACAATAAAGCACTAATGTTTATATAAACCCCTTATCTCGTCTTGCTTTGCATTCGTTGTAAAAGAATGGGCCAAATGGCACAAGCAGAAAGTTTTTAGAGAAATATGTTTGTCTGCTCCTGAAATCGTCACGCCACAGCTTCCAGAGGATGTCTTTGCTTGGCAAGATAGTTTTGTAGAAGTATGTATTTTTTTGTTTTCGTATTTCATATTTAAATTGTACGAGTGTGTCCCACGCCATGCTGAACGATATCAAACATTTTCGAAAAGTGGAACCCGAACACTATTTTGATTATACAAACTGGCAACTTAGAATTTGCATCTGGCGAAGTACTACATTTCTCCAGTTTGTCGCCAAAAAGCGACCTAACAAATTTTTTAACTTCGAGCCCTGTGGGTCCCTGGCAGATTTGCCCCTGACTTGTAACATAAATACCCTGTAGACAATTAATTGAGTTAATCAATTAAACAATTAATTGCCGTAATCAACAGGGAAGGAAGTTCAGAGACTCCAGCCCACAGATACGCAGATTTCAAGTTTAAGACATATGCTCCTGTGGCATTTAGGTGAGTTAATTTATAGATCTACACATATCTACATGACAACACTTACACAGTACTTAAGGCTCAATGCATCCTTTCACAACCTGTATCATACAATAGTTCAGATTTTTTGCACAGATCAAGTACCAAATTATTGCAAGCTGGGTGTCGGTAGGAGGGGGATGGTAAGGCAAGTTCTGAAAACATGGCATTCAAACTCAGACTTTGAGTTGTGTTTAATGTCAGGGTAGAAACATATTGATTAAAGCTGAAAGCAATTAAAACATGTCCACAATTTGAAAATAGTTGAATGTATATTATCTAGAACTTGTTTCTGTCTGGTTGGAACCTTTTGGCTGCAAGTCCTTGCATTTTTTAAAGTATGCATCGCCTGATGTTCAAAGTTAAATTTTCTGGTCCACTTGAGACAATGTAATAAATAAATTACCCTTGTCCATTTGAAGTGAATTAGTTATTGCAGAATGCACTAGACAAGGAATTAATTTAACAATTGTTTAGAATGCTGTTATCAATATTCCTTTCTACAAGGTGTTGAATTAACCAATATGTGCTTTAAAACTGTGAATTTCAGGTACTTTAGAGAGCTGTTTGGTATGAAACCTGATGATTACATGGTGGCACTATCCAATCAACCATTACATGAGCTATCAAACGCTGGTGCCAGTGGTTCGCTATTTTATGTTACAAATGATGATGAGTTTATTATTAAGACTGTACAGCACAAGGAGGCAGAGTTCTTACAGAAATTGCTTCCAGGCTATTATCTGGTAAGCATTGCTTAATTGTCAATTCATTCTGAGAAATGCCCTTCAGTAGCATGTTTAAAACTACAAACACTTATTTAAAGTGCCTAGATGAAGTGAAGTACTTGGTATAGATTTTGTTTTCTCAATGAATAGAACTTGATTTAAATGAGGTTCGAATAGCAGTGAAGAAATTTTGTCAAAATATTTTCTGGTTCTGGAGATATTAACATAAATGTTTTCAACTGATGACGTCCCAAGGTTAGAAGGAAAAGCATCAATTGTTAGAAATCTGCTGCAAATCCAAAACCTTTGTGTGAATTTTAGCCAATTGCAAACTTGGACTGATTTTTCATTTGAAGGTTTTCTAATTTTTCATTGTCATATCAACAAACAGGGTTCCACGCTTGAAATCAGAGTTTCTTAATTAATGACATTTTTTGTCAAACCAGAAGTTGTGCAACATTTTGCAACAAAAATTGTTTTTTATTTTGTGTTACCATCTAAAAGAAAATTAGGCTTCATTGCCTTAGTGAAAGTTCTTGGAATAGCAGAAAACTAGATTTTTTACAAAAGGGGGCCTGGAACTGAGTTTGTTGCAAATACATAATTTTATCAATTCAGTTAAAGTTTCAGATTTGTTCTTGGGGTTTAACATTTCGAATAAAGTGCTAGTTCTATAGTTGTATCAATACTGTGACAGATAACTAAACACACACCTGTGCATGACTGTGTAATGGTCTATAAATTATGCAACTTTTGTTGATCGAACAATCAATCATTGAAATTGTGTATGTAATCTAGAATTCATTAATAGATTCTAACTGATCCATTGTGCTCAAAAATACTTAGTACTGAGTATTAATTTTATTGTCCAAAACTGTTTTAAGATTTTAATTATTGATTTTACTGACCCAACCTGTTCCTTGTCCCTAATGAATTCATTTGTTATTTACAGAATTTAAATCAGAACAAGAGAACGTTATTACCAAAGTTCTTTGGTTTATACTGCTATCAGGTATTATTCAAATTTTTATCACCTTTTAAGTCAAATTCAAAATATTCTTTAATTAATTTTGTAGCATTTAAAAAAAGAATAAAGCCCAAGTAAACAGCAGACTTCAAAACTTTCATTATAGAATTTTATAATCTTGTATTTTGTGCACAAGTTTGATTTGTACAGCTTTCTCTTGTGAGTTTAGTCCTTTCTACCCAAGCCTGTTTATTGATACTAAACTTCTCCTTGGTAAAATACAGGCAAAATCAATGAGTCATTTGTAATGAAAAAATTATAGTCTAGTTTGATCAAACAAGATAAACAATGATATTGAAAAATAGAAAAAACTGCCAGTTATTTCATGAAAAGCACAGTATGAATCTTAGTTGGGAGAATTTAAGAAATTAATGACTGAGCATGATATTAATTTTTTTGTAATGTTTTTGGGCTGAAAGGGTTAAATAACAACTTTTAGGTGAAACAAGTGAAGGAGGGAAAGTTTATTTTATAATGTTGCAAATTAAAGGGGGCTAATGATAAGGAGCTATTGCAAATTTCTGAAGGAGTTGTAGTTTTTATGGCTTTGCAGAGACCCTGCTACTTGTTTTTGGTGGTGGTGCATTTAATTTGTTGGTGACACCAATGCAAGATGATATTCCAGTTACAAATATTGATTGTTGCAAAATGGAAATCATAGGACATTTATATTAAGTTCTGCCATCTTTGCATTATTGGGAGTCTGAATGCTGCTCTCACTGGTAACAGAAATTGACATAAAGTGGTGATGGTAGGGGATGGAACATACAGTCAGGGTTTGTCTGGGTCCTTAAAAACCTTAAAAGTCCTTTATAGTTTTCACTTTTCAAAAATTGGAGGCCTCAAAAGTCCTTTAATTTTACAAAAATCAGTCACAGTCCTTAAAAAGTCCTTAAATGCTTGCTTAAAAAGTCTATTTTAGATCAGTTCTGGTGGTTGATGCCCCATGGCTTAGGTCCTCAAAAACCAATAATCTTAAAAAAGTCCTTAACTTTTGCTTTGAGAAAAGCGGATGAACCCTGTACAGTGTTCAGTTATTTCTGCCAGTATCTTGTAAGAGCTACTCTCGACTGGTAACAGAAAGTGTATAGATTGGTGGGGGAGGGGGTGGGGCTGGAGTATCTCTGCCAGGGGCTTGTACTAGGTAAATTAGCGATCTCAAAAACTTTAGTGGGAAGTTAACTCTTTAATCCCTAAGAGTGCCAAATGATTAGCTTGTAAATTCTCATATCCTTAATATTGCTATGAGTAGTTTGGGAGAATTTAAGAATTCATCTTTCAAAGTTTTGGTGGGTGATCAATTTTCATATTCTCAACACTAATCATCTTATTTTCTATTGTTACTGTAAGGAGAATTTAGATGTTGACCAGCTGATGCATTAGGGGTTAAAGGGTTAAAGAAGAGTAAGAAGTACTTTAATTGGGAAGATCAAACTTTCCCTCTTTGTTTTATTTACACATAGAAAAATAATATTTGTGTGCAATGAACTGCAAGATCTCCTCAACAGAAATTTTGACATCAAACTTTTTATTTTAATTAGTGTGGTGGCAAGAACATTCGACTTGTTGTAATGAACAACTTACTGCCAACAGAATACAAGATTCATTTGAAATATGACTTGAAGGTATGTGAAAAATTGTTGATAGAAAGAAGCCTGTAAAGCAACCTCCGAATTCAGTAGCAGCATCTTTTAGTTTTAGTTATTTGATGATATTTCAGGGATTTTTTTTTTAAAAAAAGCTAAAACGCAACATGAACCATAAAAAGGCACGAAAAATCCATGAAACTAAACCATCTAAGAAGCATGAAGACCCTTTGAAACCCAGCGAGAAATGGTTTTCAACTCACAGTGTCCGTGTACATTTGAGGAAATTCCATTTTGTCAGACAGTTTCACCTGTACGGCAATTCAGAAGTGCTTGTCTTTTTTTTAGGGTTCAACTTACAAGAGAAAAGCCTCAAAGCATGAAAGATCCAAAGCAACTCCAACATTGAAGGATTTAGATTTCTTAAATGATCATCCAGAGGTGAGTCCTGTGATAATTTCAGTAGTGCATCAATGATCATATAGATAGCCTCAACAAGTTTTTGTGGTATAAAAGTGCAATTGATTGTGCATCTCTATGCAAATTGCACTATTGTTTGTATCTAACATGCTAATGATTGTCGTACCATGCAATTGATTTTCTATTGGTGTTAATGATTTTTCTTTTGTGAGGTTGAAAGTATACTTGTTACCTTTGACTGTCTGAAGGCACAATTGTTCGTCCGTTGGTACAATGTAAATAGTGTTGTTGAAAGTTGGTTCGCCGTATTGAAGTTTATGAATGTCGATTCACTAAATGTTTCAACCGTTGACATAAATGATGGTATGTTTTGCGTAAATGAACAGCAAAAGTTGTATAAGTAAAAAATGTGCAGTGGCTTGTTTTTGTATCTACAGTACCTTTAGCTTTATCTTTGAGTCTAAAATGTAGATTTAATCTCATTTTGCCATATAACATTGCTATGAATCATTACAAAATTGATTTTAAAGTGCCTATCTTACTGGTTAATTGACGATTTGGAGTTATTTTTCAGACACTTATCAACAATTATTGGGAAAAAAAATGAGGAAAAGGTAAAACGCCTTGGAGGGAAAAGCCTTCTTGTTTCGAAAATACCACGTGCAATAAAAAGACTGGTTGAGTTTCATCACTTGGATTGTTGACTTCTGAGTAGTACCAGCCTTTTTCCGACCAATGACAAGTGACGTCCAGTCACAAATCTATCAAATTTTGAAAATCAATAAAAACTTAAAGAAAAGGGGAATACACGAAAATTACCCAGACAAAATGTTATTCAATGTATGAAACTAATATTCTTTAGAAATTGTCAATAAACTGTTGAGATAGGCACTTAAAGAAACTACCCACTCTCCTCTCCCAACCCCTAACCCTCTGGGCACCCTTCCTTGCTTAGAACTTTATCAGGAGTAATTAGGGGATTATTAGGGAATATGAGTTAGATAAACCGCTGTGGGAATTTTTTTTGTTAATTTCCCAAAAGGAACAGACCTCTCTCTCTTGACCCTTCTCCTAGTATTCCTACTTTTGTCTTGAAATTCCTACTATTTCCTACTTTTTCCTACTTTTTATATGCAGCAGTTTCAACAAATTGTGCAAGATTGTATCATGCAGGAATAGGGAGTAAGCCTTGCAGGTGTTCAGGGTTAAAGCCTGGACCACATGTCACCAGGAAGATTTCTTGACGAACAAATGTTCATCTGGCATGTCCAGTCCAGATGGCTCATGCTCTACCAGCAGTGAAAAGAGCCACAGGCAGACTAGAAGCAGTTCATCGGTAGTTCTTCAAAGATCTGTACCAAAGGCTGCATTCTTAGTCCTTCTTCTAAGCCCTCAATTGTCCTACTTTTCCCCTCAAAATCCTTCTTTTGTCCTACTTTTGTCCTACTTTTTCACCTGGGTGTGCTTGAAAGCCTGATTTACAGCTTGATAGTAAAGTTTTGTTTTGCTCTGGGAATTTGTTATTCTAGAGCCTGATTTGTGTATCTCATTTCTAACAGGGGATATTTTTTGAACCTGATACATATAATGCAGTGATGAAAACAATCCAGAGAGATTGCATGGTAAGTGTCAGACCAGTGGGAATGCTCACTAGAAATTACAAAGTTTCAATTGAAAAATTTAGCATGAAAAGTAAAGAAATTTAGGAGAAGATGCATACCAGTTTGTTCGAGATGGATAATGCTAATTTGTTACATACATGTATAATATCAGAAAATAGTTTAATTACAACTGTGAAGGACTAATAATGACAACTAAACCAGGTGAAGTACTAATTGGTAAGGTCATGTGAACAGTAATTATGATGAGGTTGAATAAATAAATAATGATTATGCCCAAGGGATTGCCCTTGTTTACATGCTTGGTTTTTATTTTTGAGAAACTTGGTTCTTTCAAAGTGTTGTTAATTTCTACAGGCTGATATTGATAAAGGTATACAAGTCATGATAAAAATGTCTGTTTTATTTATTGAGGATTTGTTAGAAAAATGAATTTCTATAATTGTTTTATAGGCCATGGAAAATCATGGAAAATAATGTAATTTAGAAAATTATCAAAAAAATGTGAACCATGCTAAAGCAAGAGTTGCAAGCTGTATATACATGTATTTCATCTCATCTAAAGTTTAAGTTTATTTTTATTTTTTTCTAAAGAAAGCAAACTAATGTGACTGTTATTGTAAATAAAAGAGGGGAAAGAAGAGTTTTTAGGTATGCGCTTTTTTTTTATCAGGTTTTGGAAAGTTTTAAAATCATGGACTACAGTCTTCTCATGGGTATCCACAACTTGGATGAAGCAGCAAAAGAAAATTCTGCATCAACACCCGGGGACAAAGCCGACACTCCTTTAGATGCTAAGACTCCACCCTATCAAGTTGATGGACCGACTACACCATCAGGTAATTGTTGCTGACAAGTCATGGTTTGCTAGAAGACAGCATCATCATAGAACATGTGTTGCTGTTTTTTGGTCTGTCATGATGCTGTACTCAATGTAATGCCATGATATCATACAGTGTATGCAGCACCTTAATAAAATATTAATGGATATATCCATAATACCATGAACAGAACCGGTACACTACACACATACTGTACCTCGTGAACACTTTGATATTATATATGCACCACCATGATCACTAAATGTAATACCATACATCACCATTAAGGTACAGCTATTAATGCAACATTGCATGCAATGTTATGCGAAACTGAAACTTTTTTTATGTGGCCAATGTTTGGAATTGTTGCTTCCGATGTTGAAGGGGTAAGATTGGTATCTGTTGCAACTTGTATCCTCCCCGTAACTCTACAGGTAATACTTAGTTTATACAGTACACAACATTGTACTGTACGATTACTGCTTTAAGTGATTTGCTGATTTGTTGTTGGACTCAAGTTCTGTAGCATATTGTGATTCTATTCACATACCAGACTATATTATTTAATTGGTAAATTCAGCGGAAGCACTTTTCCTCACTTGCCTCTGAAGATGACTTCCGCACAGGTTATCAAAAGTCAGTCACTAACATTGACAATGGTCCTTCACAAGACTATACTAACCCTGATTAACTCGCCATGCTATCTTTAAGTTTTTCCATATATTTTTAATCAATGGTTAATGGCAAGTATTATTTTTGTAACCAACAGGAGAAGAAGGAAAACCAAAGTTACATCATAAACGAAGTATAAGGGGTCGAGAGGGTTTCAGCTCAGCTTGGGAAGCTATCAAACTCCGAGGTGAAGAGGAAAGACCGTAAGTCATTAGACCTTTCTGCCTTCACATACAGTAACAGCTTTTACTCAGCTTGAACTCACTTGTAACAAAATAGCTCACTGCTACAGACTCAAAACTATAACATTTGTACGGTGCAAAATTAACTAATTAACTAGTTAATTAATTTTATTAATTAGCCACCTGGCCACCAGAGGCAAAAATTTGATAGCCTGAGTGTTTGCAGTTTTAGCAGCCATAAATAATTTCAACATTTAATCCGTACTACTACTGCGTCTGTAGCTGACTGCGCAAAAATAACTCCATGTTTCCAGATTGTTTGTCCAAGAAAACAGACAAGCTTCATTCAATCGATCATCACACTGCTTACACAATCTTGATAGTAGACAGCCGGCTAAAACACTGGTATCCAGCGTTCGTGTATCGGTAGCATTTGGCCACCTAAGGTGGCAAGTTTGAGCCCAGATTTGTTTGTTATTTGTTCAGGTGTGTGCGGTTGTTTTGTTCAGGTGTGTGCGGTTGTTTTGTTCAGGTGTGTGCGGTTGTTTTGTTCAGGTGTGTGCGGTTGTTTTGTTTAGGTCTGTGCGGTTGTTTTGTTTAGGTGTGTGCGGTTGTTTTGTTTAGGTGTGTGGATTGTTTTAGCATAAAACAAAGCTAAGAAAAACCAAGCTAAAATGACGATGGGTGAAGGTGGGGGGGTGGGGGGGGAGGGAATGCCATCCCGAGATTAGTAGTATTATGAAGGGAAACCCAAAGCTAAAATTACGTAATTTTGATTTTGATTTTTCTTTTTTGTTAACAGAGTTGGTGGTATTCCAGCAAGAAATTCTAAAGGGGAAAGACTGCTTATATTTATTGGTATTATAGATATTCTTCAAAGCTACAGGTAATAATTTACCCCAACTGAACATAAAAAGAGGTTAACACTTCCAGACCTAGCTTCACTCCTAAGATGATGAACATGTGAATTATCCGAACTTATAGTCACGCGTCTTCTAAGAAAGGAGAGATTCAAAATTCTTCAACGAATTGACTTATGTTGGTCGAGTTTGGTATTCTCTAAACGAAGTGACGTTTTTGGCCAGACAGAATCTCGCATTCTGATTGGCTGTTGAGAGGTTTAGCTAGACAGAATCTTTCAATCTTATTGGCTGCTGAGAGGTTTAGCTAGACAGAATTCTGCAATCAGATTGACTGCTGAGAGGTTTAGCTAGACAGAATCCTTCAATCTTATTGGCTGCTGAGAGGTTTAGCTTGACAGAATTATTCAA
>JAOBAT010012236.1:0-16723 GCA_026413305.1 Hydrozoanthus tunicans | reverse complement strand
CTGCTGAGAGGTTTAGCTAGACAGAATCCTTCAATCTTATTGGCTGCTGAGAGGTTTAGCTTGACAGAATTATTCAATCTGATTGGCTGCTGAGAGGTTAAGCTAGACAGAGTCCTTCAATCTGATTGGCTGCTGACAGGTTTAGCTTGACAGAATCCTGTAATCTGATTGGCTGCTGAGAGGTTTAGCTAGACAGAAATCTGCAATCAGATTGGCTGCTGAGAGGTTTAGCTAGACAGAATTCTGCAATCAGATTGGCTGCTGAGAGGTTTAGCGAGACAGAATCCCATTGCATTTCTTTGTTTAAGCTTCATGATTTTTACATTTTATCCTGACTCGCGCACGTGTTTCGGAAATGTCGAATCGGCTTACTCCCAGCTGCACTATATGATGGAGAGCACTACACTGTAGCATTATGCGGAAGTGACAATGGCGAACTTTCTGATTCTGTGCTACTCACACTCTGAGCTGACTTCTTTTACTTCAAAGCAAGTGTGCTATACTAGTTCTTTAAGTTGTAACCTACTTTCATCCTCTTTGTTGTGCATTTGGAATTCCGAATCATTTTATTATGCATTGGAACATTTTAACTGATGGTGCTGAAAATAGACCTTATTATCTTAAAGAGGTGAGGTATACTTTGATATATTGGTACTTCGTTGTAACACTGTTTATTTGATTGTTTAGATTTTTAAAGAAATTCGAGCACGGTTGGAAAGCTTTAGTACATGATGGGGTAAGTGAAACATGCTTGAGGTAATCTGTGCATGTTCTGTTCTTGGTTCGCTCGAAAGAGAGTGAAAAATATGAGGAAAACCTTAAGCATTAAGGACGGAAACACTGACGAAGACGGCACAGAATAACTGAATACAATAGCTGTACGTTGGAATGTACCGTGTTGGTCTTGTGACCACAGAAACTACCTAAAGTGAGCTTTCTTGGTCTTCATTTAACTTTGATTAAAGTCCCTTTCAAGCTTAATTTTTAGTTTTTGGATTAAAACTGTTGTCATCTGTGAACTCAAAATTCGAATAACCAAAGAAAATTTCCACGTCAAAGTGTGCTTTTTAATGTAGTGCAGTAGTGAGTTATGTGGTTTTTGTTTAAAAAAATTCTTTCTGTTAAAAATAATATAAAATTTTTATTTTAAAAAATATCAAGGGAATAATTCATTGAATAAATTTATAACAATGTGACTGTTGTAGCGTGAGTTGAATTTTTTGAGATGAAAAAGATTATCTCCGCTTCATGCCTCGTGCTACATCATATACCTCCTGCTACGTCATCATTGCACGCTTCAAGTCTAAAAAATGTAACAGGAACAGCGAGAAAATTCGAAAATTACTATTATTAAAGGGTTCTACTTTTCATCTGAAACTTGAAAATGTAAGCTTGATAGGGACTTTAAGAAACTTTGGTCTTTCTCGTGTCATCAAGAGAAAGCAAATGAGCCCTGTCTGATCAAAAAGGACAAATCTTGTAAGCCGTCGTTGTCGATGTTGCTCCCGGTCCGGCTAATGATAGACTTGTAGATAGCAGTAGGGAGTTAAAGTTTCAAGGCCGGCAACATCGACGAAGGCAGTCTACAAAAAACACACTTCTTGCTTGTCCTTTTCGATCACGTATGGCTAGTTTGCTTTCTCTTATGTTCGAGTTACGCTTTGTGAATAGAAAAGGATGAAAGTGATTGTTTTAAAGGTAAAAGTAGATTGACCTAATTTTCTGTAGGTCGTTCTCGTAGTTGCAAAAATTTCAAAACTGAGATTTTCACGTTGTAATTTTCAAGTCGACGACGTGCAGGTGGCGCGCACGGTGCATTCCAACGTGCTGCTTTTGCATTCACTTTTGTTTTCAGCCGTCGTCGTCGGCGTTGGCACATTCGTATCTTAAACTCCCTAGTACCTCGTGCACCACAGGCGACACTTTTAACGTCGAATTTGAAGTTGAAAATTCCCTTCTGCATTTTCATAAGGAAGTGCACAATTTAAACGCACAGACATGGCTTAGCTTTAGTTACACATTCATGAACTAACACTGAAACATATATTTATCCGAGAGAAGATAGCTAGAAAAATATAGCCAGTGACATTGTTTAGGTTTTTCTTTTCGAACACTGATAATCTTAAAAACCTACCTACAGTACCTTTATTTAACCACCGTGAAAGATTTTTGAAATAGATTCACTCCACGTACTTGACAGAATTGTCGTTCTTGTTCTATTGCAGGACACTGTCTCTGTTCACCGACCAAGTTTTTATTCACAAAGATTCCAAAATTTCATGGCTAAGAACGTGTTCCAGATCCAGCCGGGAACAGAGAGTTTTGGTAGGTAGTTAATTGGATAGGTAGTTGTTTGGGTAGATAGTTGTTTGGGTAGGTAGTTGTTTGGGTAGATAGTTGTTTGGGTATGTAGTTGTATATATCCACTCTACTACGACGAGTGAATAGGCACTTTATTATAACTAAATAATTTCCTTCTTGTTAGCTGGTTTTTAGAAACAAATTGACTGTAAAAAACTTTATCTTCTTCACAGCGAGAACGTCTCCAAGAAAAAGGTCGATTAACGCACTCAATCGCGTGCGCTCGATGACCGAAGCAGACCGGGCACGGGCAGAAGCGCTAAAGCGTCAAAGATCTGTCACAGGAGAGGGGGGAGACGGGGCAGAGTTTTCGAGGTCACGGTCGTTTAACGATTCAGACAAAGTTAACTCAACAATTAGCCTGGAGGCTAGCCATGGTAAAGAGCATGCGCCAAGTAGTACTGCTGGCCAACCTACATCTAGTTCAACCCCACAGGGTAGTAGCAAGTCGACAGTGGACAAGAAGGTTGTCGTTATAGGTATGTTTATGTTGGTCAGAGTGGGTCACCATATCATTCTTACATTTTCGTCGATTTGCAAACATGTTGTCATGTATAATTTTAAAGCATTTTACTTTTACCATAACTGAGCGCAAGTTTTTTTTATTTTAGGTGCATTTGCAATGTAAGCGAAATTTATCTTAGCATCCCTCCTTTTTTGCAGACCCAAAAGAAGAAATCTCAGGAAACATGAAAAGTAATCTGGACTCAGGAGTTGCACTTGATACGCGAGAATCTTCGTCTGTTACTGTAAGTACTTCCCATTCAGAACAAATAGTCTCTACTGAGCATGTGATACTGGTGGAAACTACTGACAAGCTAGCACCGAAGGCACATTTTGATGACAGTCTCATTGACGTCAGTGCCGATAGAGCCAATGGCATTGTGGGTACTGATGGCGTCACATTCAGTTCGTCAAGCACTGGGAACAAAGACGCGGGCGAATCAAAGCTTTGATCGTAGAGGTAATTATTTTGGTCAACAGATTTTTTAGATTTGTCTTCAAATTAGTGTTCTGACTTCATTGCTGACCTCTGAAATGCCTAAACTGAAGAAAACTCTTAAAACTTTAACCCTCGTGTTCGTGATAAATGGTAAAATTGAAATGTTTTGGACACATTTAAGAATGACTTGAACTAAAAGTGAAATTTCCGATCCTTAAAAGTCCTGAATTTAACTTAATGAATAAAAGAGCTGTCGCTTTTCAGGATGTCTTGATAAATTTTATACTTCTGCGACAATTTTGGTGCATGGTTCTCGTATATTCTCGTTTTTTTTATGTTCTGTCAGATTTGAAGAAAGTTCCCACACATATTGCTTTTTGTTTATACCTAAATCTGTTTTTTTATTCTTGGTCAATCTCGAAACCCAAAAGCTTTGCTGTATTTAGAGAAGGCAAGGCTCGTGCATAATTAGCAACGTTTTTTTTAAACCTAATAACTTCTTTGTTTTAAATTAGCAACCAAATTAGAATTTAAATTAAACCGATCCAGCGTCTTCCGTTGCTTTACAATCCCAATGATCACTTTTTCATACTCTGAGTACAAACTCTTTCTTTGCTCTATATCACTCATTCACTCGAATAAGTTTTGCTCACGTCTATTTTATAATTGTCGCAAAAGTATGCAAAGCATAATTTTTCATTTCATATCGCGATGGAACGATACACTGATAAAAGTTGTTTCTAAAGTGTCAAAAGTTAAATATGCTAAAATAAATTAAAAGATTTTAAAAAACTATAAACTCGATAAACTGTTCTGCAAGATTAAACGAAATAATGTTTAACATTTCTCTTGAAGAATCTTCCACTAACTTTTCAGTGCTTGGTAACTGGACGGTGGCTGTCACATTATAAATAACTATAAACCTGATGTTGTATGTATAAATAACTGGTATTTCTATTCACTGTTTCATAAAACTTGTTAACTACATAAATACATACTTTATCCTCCCACTGTGAGGATATAGTATAAGTGTCTGGCTTCTAGTGGTTTACGATAATCGTGAAGACAGCATCAATGTATGACATCCTTTCACCATAAACATTTCCTGAACCGAGCTGACCTTCCATACCTCATTGTTTTTAAATGAATCCATTGGCAAATCACAAAGCGACAGCTTTACGAGGGCGTCGTGTTGTTTCATTAGGGACCTTGAGCAGCGAGAACGGCAATATCGGCGGCGACAACTAACAAGAAACACACTTGCTTTGTGAATGTTTTGCTGTACTGGTTCAGTCATTTAAAAAAATAAAAAAATCATTGAACTTTAAAATACACAGTACAATAATCTTTGCAAGCAATAGCAAGCTTTCGACTCCTTCGCGGAGCCTTTTTCACGCTAAGTGAACACACTTCTTGCTTGCCCATTCTGACCACATACTGCTAGTTTTCGAGTTTCACTTTGTGAATATGAAAATGACAAAATTTTCTGTAAGTCTATAGTGGAAATATAGCAGATATGCTTTGATTGGTAGGTTTTAAGAATGGCGTGTTAGTTCAGTTCAGTCGACGTTGGTGAAAGAAGTTCACACAAAGTGAGCAGCAACGAGGACGAAAAAGCGATGATCAAAGACTACTGACGTATTGTTTACGAACAAACCTTTTCAAATCGAAACACCTTCGGGTCCTTAAACAAAGAACCCTTTGTCTCAAATCACCAATAAAATAACAGTTGACTAAACTGATAACAATGACAAAACCCTTCCATTATATGGCTGTTTGTTTTAAATGTAACTTGATGATATAATGTGGTGGGTACAGTAGTTGTATCTGGTAACTTGCATTTAGGGAGTTAACATGTTTTCCTTATTTTACAATAAAAAAGAAAGTTGTTCGAGTGGCTTGTAAAGTAGTGTAGTAGAATATTGTTTGTCGATTTGTGTTGCACCGTTTGCAGCACAATATATTTTTGTTTAGCGTTTTGTAACTATAAAAGTCTTCCAGTCGGCCTTTGCTTTCTCTCAAACTCCTTACTCTTTCCACCACCCCTTCATTCCTACCCCTACACGTCTCCGCTTCCCTGTATTCCCCAAATTCCAGTGTACTCCCTTTTCTCCTTTGAATTTCCCTTAAATATTGTTGCATAAGTGAATTTGCACACGGCTTTTCTGTGTTCACGAGCTGTTGTAAATGACACTGAAGTTCTTTATGTTTTGTTAAATTGCTTAGTATATTGCTGTGAGCTTAATACTATTTTGCCGTATGTTAATTGGTACGTATATTTTATTGTATTGCTATCCGTTGCAGTGAACTTCATTAGTGTACTGTATTTTGTAATTGTTTTTGATATACTGTCCAGTAATGTTGGATAAAGTGTAGTAAGTCCGAGGAGATGTGGGTTGTAGTCCCACTCGGGGCACTAAAACTAAGTTTATCACATGTGCGTGTGCAGGTCTGTCGATTTAAAGGGGTTCTCGGCTGTGTATTATCCTTGGTCTCAAACAAAACTTTCGTTAAGCAGCAGCTCGAATTTGATAATTTTGTACGCCAAGCAATTTAGTTTGATCCTTTCCGTGGTTTGATTTTTCCGCGCGCCGCCATTTTGAAACGTGACGTGTTTCGGTCGCAGTCCCAGTCTCTAACAACAGCAGTGAACGAGAGGGGGTCTGGCACTGCAACCGTAACATTTGCGGCGCGCAGAAAATTCACACTGTGAAAACGATCAAACTAAATTGCTTCGCGTTTGATTTATCTACAGATTTACCAAATTTGAGCTGCAGATATGGACACAGACTAAAACCAAATTTTTATTTGAGGCCAAGAATATTTCTCAACTGATTGTGTAGCAGAGACAAAGTAGAAGTTTAGTAGTGGGTCTCGGTGCAAACACCTGAGTGTTTTGTTTGTTTAGTCTCCTTACAACCATTCCTTGTGTTGGTTACTCTTCAGTAATATCAGCTCAGTCGGATCGATTAGTGTTTACAAACACCAGTCTTATTGGACTGTTCAGCTGCGTTCAGCAGACGACCGCGCGAAATACTGGAACCCACATAAAGAATGATGTGAGGAGGTTAGCCAACGCTTGTGCAGAACTGGTTCCACTCACCCTTCATCTTGTTTTCCTTGCTACAGATTATTAGAGAGCCACCAAAGCGGCAAGTAAGCTTTCAGCTTCCATGAATCTGGCTGATGGTCGCTAATAGTACATAGTATATTGCTGGTGATTTTCGACCAACTGCAAGACCATTACCGGCCACGTGAGCCTGAAGTTACATTGCCAATGAGCTGTTTAGGGCCTCTTGACTGGAGCAAGAGCCAAAACAAATGATACGAGATTAATGGGAAAAAAAAAACTCGACGATAAAAATTCGAAAGTATTTTATTGGGGAGCAACGCAACTTTCCTTGCTAGAAGACGTGTCAAGAGTATTATTGAGTAGAGACACCTGGCTGAAAAATACGCGTAACCGACGAAAACACCAAATATCGTTAGCATATTGAAAAAAAACCTTGCTCGCTCTACTAAAAAATTTGAATGCTCAGTTCACCTTTATCTGCCATTCAGAAATACTGTATATATATCAATGTTGCTCAGATAAGAGTACGCCGTTGATGGTGAATTGCGGGTAATTTACTTTAAAGTCAAACCGAAGTCGGACTAAAACATCCATTGACGTTTCTGTCAAATGATTATAATTTTAATATTGTTTTATTAGCCTTGCTAACCTCATTCTTTAGTTGAACTTTCAATAGATTATGTTATCCAAAGCGAGGCTAAACAGGCTAGTTTGAATGCACAACAAAGAATACTAAAATTGCCACCATTTTTGGAAAAAGTTTGTACTCAAAGGGGGAGGGAAGAAGTAACCGTTGTTCAGAGGGTAGGGGTGGCTTTAGGATAGACATTTGAAAAACGGAGTTGGGCTATCAACACTGAGTGTGATCTCATACACACAGACACACGTACACAAACACAAATACACACACAGTGTTAGATACGTTCCTGCATTACAAGTGTCGAAGCTTATAAGATAACAGAATTAACGCATATCAGATCAGCTTTGTTGGAGTTCACGTTTCGACCTCCCTCATGAGTCTGCTAATTTTGATGATAAAAGTCCTCAAAAGTTGTTTAAAGTTAGGATTAAGGAAAAACGGCTATTTATGACTGAATCCGGCCTATTTTAGTTTAACTTTGAAAATCATCTATGAATTTATACTAAAAACTTCGGTAAATACATTATTTCGGGTAGATTGCAAAACCCGTTAAAAAATATGTGTTCGTTGTCTTTGAGCAAAGTATTTTGTGTTTGCTAATGCTACGAAGAGGATACTATCATAATGTGTATGATTACATATCCGGAGCACATAATTAGATACGATTAAAGAGTAAACTATCCAGGATATATTTCTCCTGCAAATAGTTGCGTTGTTTTTAAGTTTATGTAACGTACTTGGTCCATGAAATGCAGTTTACCTTTGGGTTCTAAATATCACTTAAGTTTCATCTATTAATCGCAAGTTTTTAGTTTTACCCAAGGACTGAAGAATTAAAAAAGAAATTAAATGAACAATGGCAAGGGGGTCAGTTCGTTAGAGCAAAATAAAAAAAATCGTGTCAACTTTTTAAGCGCTTGTCAGATAGAGAAGTATGATAACAAGATAATTTATGAGCGAATTCATGAACAGTTGGTATGGTTTAAATTTCAAATGTGCGAAAGGATGTGATATTAAAAGGAAAGTTCCACGCAACTTGCAGTCCTTGAAAACCTTAGAAAGATGCAGGGTACCCATGGTTCTTGAAAAACTTGGAAATCTACCAAAATCCCATTCTTGAAAATATTTGAAATGTGCAGGGTTACCACGGTCCTTGAAAGTCTTGGAAAGCTGCAGGAATTCCAAGGACCTTGAAAATCTTACGAAATATATAGGGTTCCCACGGTCCTTGAAAAAACGTGGTAAGTGCAGGGATCCCAGGGTCCAAAAATTCTTGGAAAGGTGTAGGGATCGCACGGTCCTCGAAAACCTTGCAAGGATGCGGGGCTCTCCCCGGTGCAGTGATCCAACGGTCCTTGAAAACCTTGCAAGGGTGCGGGATGCCCTGGACCTTGAAAAACTTGGTATGTGCAAGGATCGCATTTTCCTTGAAAATCTTGGAAAGGTGCAGGGGTCATTAGGTCCTTGAAAATCGTGGAAAGGTGCAGGGATCCCACGGTCTTTGAAAATCTTAGGAATATGTAGTGTTCAGAGGGTTTTTCTTTATAAGAACTTGGAAAAGTGCAGGGGTCTGATTTTCGTTGAAAAATCTTAGGAAAGATGCAGAGTACCCATGGTTTTTGAAAAACTTGGAAATGTGTAGGGGCTCCATGGCTTTTGAAAGTCGAGGAAAGATCAAGGGTTCGAAGGTCCATAAAAAGTAACCTATCAGAAAATTACGATCCTTATGACTTTAAAGCGTCTTCTCGAAAAGCTTGAATAGCTCAGTGGTGCCGAAATCGTTTTGGTCTCCTGCTAAGTATTTCCACAAAACCATTATCGTTATAAAAATATTTGAAACATCTCGAATATATTTTATCAGCGTTAAACACCATCTATGCAACAGGTAACACTATTCTTTAGCTGGGACGATAACAGTTTTTACACGTTTTACCTTTAATACGAAAAAATTCGGACTATTGAATTTTCAGACAAAAAGGAAACGTCAGAAAATTTATTCGTCCGATCGATAAAATTTCCCAAAGTTTTCAAAACTTTTTAATTTTAATTTTGACCCAATTGTACAAGTTATGATCCCCAGTAAAGCAAGGGTTAATAACGCCTTTTTCTTCATTTTTGGACGAGAGACTACTCGATTTTGTCTCGCGTCCAAAAATGAGAGAAAGACGTTAGTGAACCCTTGTAGATTTTTCATCTTCCAGTACGATGACAGATAATTCCTGGAAGTCGACAAGTTTCTCCTCTGGTTTTTCTCTTTTAACCAAACTGTTTCACTACTCTTGGCGTTTTCGACGGGTTGTTTTACAACTCTTTTTGAATAGTACTTTTATAACTCGGGTTGGTCATCTTCAATTACAATGACAAATTCCTGGGAGTCGACAAGTTCCTTTTTTGGGTTTGTCTAATCTTTGAATCGAACTGTTTCACTACTCTTGGCGTGTTCGACGTTTCTTGGGCTTGGTTTTGTTCGGCAACCAGTTTAGTTTTGGGTAAAATTTCCGAAATTTTCGTAATTAAAGTGACAGTTCTCCTTAAATATCTTCAGTTTCTAGCGAGGGTAGGAGGCTCTGCTGTGGATTTGAGGTAGGCAACATGTAAACAGAAGAAATTTTGTTTGCAAATCAGAAACAGTTACAGCGCTGACGTCTTAGTCAACAACAACAACAACAAGCTTTATTGATATGACTTTTCAGTATTGTCAAAGCAATTCTAAAATTGCAGCAAAGTCATAAATGACATGTTTTACACATTTTCGACACAGATCATATAATTATACTAGATCTTTTTCTGATGCAAGGATGGATAAACAAAGCAATGTCTTGGTAACATTCTGTAAAATCTAGGTTTAGAATAATGAGAGTTTGAATTTCTTTAGAAAGGGATGATAAGTTAATTTGCATTTTGTGATTTAGTGTTTCAAATAAGTCTTCTCGTTGATCGTTGTATGCAGGGCAGTCGCATATTAAGTGGGATTCATCTTCAACATGTTCAGCTAGTTCCATTTCCGAAACATATTGGGCAAAATCGATGTTCACGGGATAATTTTGGATTTTGATATCGTCCTTGTTCAATCACAAGGATGTGATTACTTACTCTTAATTTCGTTAAAGTCTTTTTTAGTCAAAGTTTTCGCATGCGCGCTGTACCGCGAGGACACTTAACCTACCGAGGTTATTCGAGGATATCGCTGAATAAAAAGTAGGAAAACAGCCTTTTCATACGTATTGCTATTTTGTCGCTTTTGCACTGTCGCAAACTAAACAGGTCATAACCATAATCTTCGAGAATAATCGGAAACCTTCGTAAATTTTCAAAAACGGCTAGAAAACTTTTTTAACGATTTTTTACCTAAGATACTTTCAAAGTTTTCGAAAAATCTTCGGAAAACTTCGGAAGTATACCAGCGCCCAATCAGCGCCAAGCAGTTTTATTCCCTGAATCGAAAAAAAATGCCCCCGCCGAAATCCATTCAAACCGCAGTAATTTCGCCTTCTTTGTTATAATAATACTAAAAGACAAATCCTAATTAATTAATGAATTGTCACTTGTAAAAGTTTTCTCTAGCAGTTCCTCAAACATGGCGTTCCTCAGAACTCCACGAGAACGAGTTCAACAACCAAAACACATAAAACTAACAGCACGTCCAATAACCCTTTGGTTCGAGGCATTGAATAGGCTCCGTTTGGTTCGCACAAATTGTTGTTGCAACACTCGAATTCAAACTTCTTAACGTGATTTCGTCCAACATAACGTAGCTGGTTTACAGTTTTGTTGCATTCACTCAAGTCAGTGCAGGTCATACTGTATTGTTTGACTCCATCGTGTTGTTTGTAGAAGGTTGAAATGCATCGAGGATCGGTAAACATTTCTGGCGGACACTCCAGGCCGACAGCTGCAGCTCTGCACTCTTTGAACGAGATTTTGCTGTGACAATTTAGACACTTCAAGGTTGAGCCTGTGATTCAGTGACATAAAGATTTAGTTAATGATTGGAATTGAAATCGAGGTTTTTGGCATTTTCAGGGGAGGCCGTAGTTTAGTTAAACGAAGATAAAAAGGGATGTTTCTTTATTCATGAGATCTTTTAAAAGACATTCCTTTCAAAACAAAAGCGCAATATTTTTAAGAAAAAAATCTAAACATAGAGCATGACAAAATCGTGCATTAATGTTGCAGCATAAATTTAAACTACACAAAAAAAGTGCACGTGATGTTTCTAAATTTATAAGATCTCTTAAAAGACATTCCTTTCAAGACAAAAGAATGTTTGTAAGAAAAAAAACTTTTATTGATCTAAACATAGAACACGACAAAGTCGTGCATTACTGTTACTGCATATTTTCAAACTACACGAAACGAACCTGAAATTCTGACCTTGAAATGCTTAAACCGATTTATGTTGCCTTTTTGGTGTTTGGGGACGACATTTTTCTATAGTTTTTACAAGAACGGAATCCGAAACGGACGCGCAGCCACAAATTCCTTCCCCCTTTTGTTTCGTTTTTACTGTTCTGGAGATAAATATTGTTTGACATCTACTATTTCTAAAACAATCGAATTGCGCGTAGCCAACCTGGTATACACTAACGAAGCATAAAATTGATACAAGGAGAGCTGAGTGTGTTGCCAATATCGGAAATATTTTTATTAAAACTGGTCTGGAACAGAAAGCGAAAGTTTGAATAGGGATTGGAAGTTTTGAATAACGATATGTATCAAGCTTGTCAGAGTTACAATGGTTTCTTGTCTCTATTAAATGAAGTTAAATTTAATAAGTTAATAAGAGCTTTAGTTTTCTCGTCAGAAACTGTGTCAGTTCTGGCGGACAGTTATTTAAAGTAGTCCACAACGCTGACTGTTAAAAATATCGCAGCAGGTCCGGAAGACAAAATCATTAAGTGATTTTAAAACATTCCTTTTGGAAATTACAACTTTTTACAGCGCCACACATTCACGTTGAGTATTTGAGCGTTCAGTAAACATAGATATTGCTTTGCATGGCGCGTAAACCACACTATACGAATTTGCTTGTCTTAGGTGATGAGCTGGGAGTGTTCAACCACAAAATATGTTGCTGTCGTGTTTCACCAACAATAAACTTCAATTATTAGTCCGCCATGAGCTGTTTTATGTCTTCTACGTTTCCGCTTTGTAGTTTTGGTTTTAAGATTCATGTCAAAGATTCAATATCGCGAACGGTGTTCTATTGATATAATCTCACTGACAAACTTACGCAGTTGAACTAACAAAAAAAAATTTAAGGTGTTGAAGGTCAGTAGGTTTGCTTATCTTTTCTGAAGGTCAGTAGGTTTTCGTTTCAATGTAAAAGACGAATAGATCTTCTTCCCACCCAATCTGTTGGGAAAAGAAATCGAATCCGTACGCGTGTAAACAATATCTGATCATACATCAGTCAAGCTCAAACTGATTTGCATAGAAAAGGCACATACCATGAAAATGTAAAATTAAAAATTTTAGTTACAGATTCTTTTAAAAGGCATCTCATGAGAGTAAATTGTAGGTCTTAAAAGGATAATAATATAAATGTCAAACGCGCTCACCACAAAGCCTGAAAATGGACGATTTTCTTTGAGATTTCTCTACTTAAGTTTGTAGACTTTAGTTTGCTCTTTCTTTCGTTCCTCCATATATAACTTCACATAACTTATCTAGGTAAAGAGTCTATAAAGATATTTACAAATAAGCTCTTTACACAGATTGCTTGCTGAATCGTTGGGTACTTTAATGACAGAGACAGATAAAACGAAATTTGCAAATGAACTTTAAGATTTATCACGTCGAAGCTGCATTGTACTATTTTATGTTACATCGGCTTTGAGCGAGAGGATATACCCTGCGTTTTACATAATCTAAAGTTACTAAAGTAAATAAACTGGAGGGAAGGGTCTTCCTGTTTTCACTTTTTCTTAGAAACTTTCGAAAAGATCGGCAACCAGAAACGGAACCATTTTAGCTACTGCACTGGGATTGCGTGTCCAATGCAATACAAAAAGCTTGGATCGAGCGGCCAGCAATCAAGTAAGCTGCATGATATTTTAAATCTAAAAAGACTACATTTACCCACGTTCGCTGACTCACCTGGCGAAAAAACTGTCATAAGCAAAAGCATTGTCACTGATAGGTAATTCTTCATTTTCACCACCACAGCCTGAGTCCTTCGTTAAGCCACAACCAAGACGCGACTGGCTTCTGTTTCTGTTGAAGACGATAGTGATAACGAACTAAACATGCATAGTTTGCTCTCAATACAGCATTCATCACGTTTTATTGGCGTCATTAGAAATATCAGCTCGCTGTAGTTTGTTGTTTAAACATTCTTTTGGGGTTGACGTGAGTTCACTAAATACAAAATTGCATGGCTAAGGAATTGTTACAGAAATGAAATTTTTAATCAATTTACTCGAAACCGATGTTGGTCTACACCGACTGAAACAAAGCAGAAATTAAATGAAAACAATCCAAAAAGGAAGCGTTATTTAATGGTTTGGTGAACGTCAGAAAAAAGGCCGGAACAGCTAGTTGTGAACTATAACATGAAAAATAGCCATTCAAGTGAAAGTGACAGCCATTATCACAGATCGTGATCATTTGGAGTCAGTGTGAGAACATTTCTCTTCTTAATGTTAAAAAGCTTTATCAATTATGATTATTGGTTCCGTTAGCGAAAAGCTAGTTCTCGTCAGTAAATGGGTAGTCACGTTAGTAGTACGTCATACTAATTTTGCTGTCGGTGAATGGTAAAAAGCACAAATACTGAAAGAGCAGCGGCCTCCATTACTCTCTGTTTACCCAAAATTTGACAAACTCTTTTTTTAACTCGTTCAGAAACGAGTTGTTCAATGGGCCAAGATTAGCCTTAATCCAGGGTTAATTACCATGACAACCAATAGGTTTTGCTCAAAGTTAATCCTGGTTTAATGTTAATTGGCTTTCGAAGAAACAACCCCTGGAGTCCGGCGTCACTCCAGCGCTGCACTCATGAGTTTAAGATTTAAGGACGGCAACATCGACGACAACAGCCTACAAAAAACACACTTCTTGCTCGCCCTTTTCGACAATGTATGGCTAGTTTGTTTTCTCTTTTGTCCGAGTTACGCTTTGTGAATAAAAAAGGATGAAAGAGTTTTTTTTAAGGTAAAAGAAGATTAACATAATCTTCTGTAGGTCGTTTTCTTAGTCGTAAAAAATTCCAGTGTGACCCTTTCACGTTGTAATTTTGAACACGACGGCGTGCAGGTTGCGAGCACGGCGAACTGCAACGTGTAGCTGTTTCATTGGCTATTGTTTTCTGCCGTTGTCGTTGGCGCACAGTACGTGAGCTTTTAGTGTCCAGTAGATTATGCACATGATGCCCATTTTTTGCGTACTAAGCCCTCCGCTAATGCCCTCTATCATAATGTTTCACTTTGACGGTCATACACGTGGTTTAAACGGCCTCTCCTTTGACTTAATAAACAAGGAAAGTTTAGAAGAACAAAAATTTCTTTTGGTTCTATTTGTAGCCATTTAACATTCTATCAGAACGATCGGGCTTCAGAGATAATCTGCAAAGACAATTTTTCGTGTGCATTGAGACCCACGCGTACGCTTGTTCTAATTTTGCTAAAATCCTCGTGAATGCCTTAGAAACTCAGAATACGACGACAATGCCTTAAAATACCTATTACGACGCCAATCATATTTTCTAACCATAGGCCCCTGCATGAGGCCCAGATTTCAGCCCTGCAACTGAGGACAACTAATAAAATGCCACATGGCAAAACTCAGGGTTCCGTCCTGTTACCTTGTGGTTCTCACTCAGTCCATGCGGTTCTGCCGTTCATTTAGCCTTAACTTGAAAAATGGACAATCGACCCATAAAAATTATATTAGCAACCCCATCAATTTACCACATAACGCTCATGGATGTGCCAAATGGAGTTTGTTTTTGCGAGCGACAGTTATCTATCTTATTGGGAAATTTTCATTCAGCCTGATTTTTTAAGCGAGAGAATTTACCGGTCTGCCATGTTTACAACTTGACTTGGTCATTGAATGAAAGAAAGATTGGTAAGAGCAAGGCACGGGTAAATAATAAATAAATTCAGTCTTGCAAAAAAAAAACCGCATGAAATACAAGAAGATAGAGTAAAAAAAAAGAATACAGCAAATTAGTGATTCTTGTAAGCTTTCCACGTATTTTATACTACTAGTGCAAACAATGTTTGGGCGGCGTAGTGGCCCAGCGGTTTAGCCTGTTCGACTCGTAACCCTACGGTCGCGAGTTCGAGCCCCGGTCAGACCACCATGTTGTGTCCTTCAACAAGACACTTTACCTGACTTTGTTCTAGTCGACTCAGCTGTGTAAATGAGTATCAGTTCTGCTGCAGGCTAACCTGTGATTAATTAGTATCCTGTCCTGGTGGAGTCAAAGACTCTCATCTGTTTAACTACTGTTTCTACTATACGGAAACCGGAGATAAGCGTCGCTGCTATGTGCATGTCACTAAGGTTCGAGAAAGGATTAAGCTTACACTACATTGACTATCAATTCCATGATTTAGTGCCATAAGATAACAAATAATGTTCTCGACCATTCCTCAGCCGCGAATGTATGTATTTTAGAAAGTTCTTAATTATTTTGCCGTTTGCCTGCGTGGCATTCTTATTAAAAAGGTTTTTCATAAGTTAAAGAAAAAAGAGTGCATCAGAGTATATGCAAAACATCGTAATACTAGATGAGTTTACTAGGTGTAAACAAAATTTTAATGTATATGCTACTAATATTTTAAGGTAGTATCGATCTGGTCTCCAACTGCTGTGCAAGGGGTTTGCCTTTATCTTAAACATAATTTATCATTATACCAAAACAGAAAATTGCATGTTGTTTGTGGCCTTGCAGGAAACTACAGACATCCTTCCGGTTATATTCACCATTTCCCGTACGTAGACTATTTACTCAACGCTATATATCATAAACTATTCATAATAGTAATAAATCGGTTGTTTTATTAAAGAAAACAACGTAGTCTGTACCCCCTTAACTCTAAAACTTACCTACTAACTGAACAGTTCTTCAAAAATTTAGCCGGTACATGTTTTTCCATGAGTCTTTAAGCCTATATTGAGCTCACGTCGACTCTACCACCTTGGTACACAATATTTTTCTGAATTTATCTGGGCACATCTCTTTAAGTGGTAATATCTTATGCGACACTACAAAATGATCTGGTCTGATGGACAGTGGGGGCCGGACATTTGACCATCATAATAGGAACGAAGGCTGGGCATTAATGCCTACAAAAAGTGCCCGCTGGGCCGGGCATTTGACCAATTTTTTCGATTTTATCGAGTAAGTACGCCGGGATCGTAACGGGGTTATTGTAAATGTAGGACACCATTGAACTAATAACCCACGTTAACGAACTACGTTTAGCCATTCGCTCGTGAGGCCGAGATACCAAGAGATCATACCTTTGTTTTGCGGTGGAACTTTCTTGCGAGAAATTACATTTCCGAACACTAAGCTAAAGACTAACTAGAATATTTTTAGTGTACAGCATGAGTCAACAATGCTCCTTGGATTTCTACCATTCAAACAGTCCAGCTGATCGAGCTCCCTTGAGTTCCGTGTCAGCGTTTTGTTATTAATTACCTTGTTCTTGAGATATCTTGCAAAAACTACGAGAAGCAAGCGTAAAACAGC
>JAOBAT010012225.1:0-10181 GCA_026413305.1 Hydrozoanthus tunicans | reverse complement strand
GAAAACTAATTAAATTTAATAAAACAATTATTCCATTCGCGCTTGTTGGATATGAGATGATTTATAGCCAACTCAGCATTACTTGCCACGTCAGCTATTTACCGTCTCATATCCAACACAGGCTCTTGGAATAATTGTTAAATAGTCATTTTCTCTAGGCACAGTTGTGTAGTGCATTGAGTGAGAGGGCCAACAGCACTAATGAACCACTTAAATACATGCTAATCTTGTTAGAGAACTATCAGTAGCAGCTAACGAGCCATGGAGCCTGTATGCCATTGATTGAACTGTCTACCTGGGACTCAAAAGTAAATTAATGACTGACAAGTCACCCAAGCAGACCAATATTCTTTGAAACAAATGGCCCTGTATTCCATTGTACAGTTGTTCCACATTTTCTTGTTCAGTAGAGAATAACAGCTCCGACCAATGTACATAATCACGCCTTGAGTAACTTAAGTCTTAAGGCTGAACCAAATTGATCACGTATTAAAAATTTTTTCAACTGGTAAGTATTTCAAACTTATGAAAAAGGCCTCGAGGCAAAAATTTAACCCTAAACGTGATAAAAAAAAAACGCTCCACCAGCTACGATTTCGTCATAGTCGAATATTGACAAAGCAAGGCAAGACACGACAAGACAAAAAGGCTCCGACAAGACAAAACACGATTTCTTACTGATATGAGATTAAGAGATAAAACGACCTTTACTTATTGATCACTTACTTTTTACACGGGTCAGTCTTAAACAATAAAGGAAACTGCATGAAGTCAATTGAATTCAAAATCAAATGACATTTATGTCATCGAAACAACTGAATAAGAGATGTCAAAATGACCTCACCTGTTCTTGCGATCCATGACCATTTTGTTTTGTGGTTGATGAAGTAAGAGAATTCATCTTAAACCTATTTCTCTCGTCTGAGTCTTAAAATTCGTTGAGTTTTTATTTATTTCAGAGAATTTGGTGTGGCTTATCATAACAAACTCAAATTCACTGAACGTTCGCCATTTTGAATAATTATGATTCCGCTGGCTAGCAACATTCCGGGCTCAGTATTTCATACCACGGCCCCAGGGCCTTCTCAGCTGACAATGTTTTGCGCGGTGAATGCTGGGAGCACCAGCGCCATGTTACTTGTCGAATTGATCCTAGACCATTGCTATTTTTATACAATATTCTCAACCACGAAAATTCTTGACAATGTGTGTAGAATTTAAGGTGCCTCTCTGAACAGAGTGAAATCCTCTCATCGTCTGTCTGCTAAAGTCAAAAGCCATGAAGAAGCTATTTTTTTCTTCGAGCGGAGGAGATCCAAGGTCACAGAGCAGTTTCGTTGGAAAAGTTTTGCATGTGGGTCCGTATCATTGCATAGTCGAAGAAGTTATTGCAGAAGGTAAAACGAGATATGTAATCTATTCGGAGGGTTATCGTACGTGTATGCATCAAACCAGCCAATTCTTTTGTCAAAACATGATCTATAAACTTTTCATGACTCGGCCAATAAGGAATTTGCATTTTAGCCGCTTGCAGATGTTCGAGATTGTCACAGAATGACTCGTTTGATCAAGAAGTTAAGGGTTTCACGCTTTTGTTGTTTTTAACTTTTATTTGTTATTCAGACAGCATAGTGTGTATTGATCGTACTTCATCCTGTAGTTTATTATGCTATTATGTAAACAAGATTTCGATATATACAGTCAGTAACATTTGTTTTCAAACGCAGGCTAAGTTTGTATTAAAAAATACTTATTAAAATGTATTATCACGGGTTCTGTACACACTCATTAAAGTATCATTTGAATTACTTTCTTGAAAGCGAAGTAGTTAAGTTATCCTCCAAATGCGGGCGCTTCCCCTTAGCTTTGGTTTCTTCAATTTTAACTGTATGTGATTATATATACATATATATACCTGTATACAAGTTGCTCAACAATTATCGACCAGTTTACCTTAACTTTCTCACAATCTCTTTGCTTTTGAACCTGTTGCCCAAGTGCCATAATTTGAATTACTGTATTATTTTTTTATGTTTTTTCATGTTTATTGCTTAAAAATATTTTAATACAGAAAAATTTCAGTTTCATTTTTTTTGGTTCCTCACAAAGTGAAAGAACTGAAAGAATGTTTATTAAAATTAGAACGAAGTGTCTCGGTGTCCAGCAGTCGTATAGGGTTTCAAAAAAACTCTGTGTCCGACAGTCAATAAATTTATCAAAAATAAACCAAATATACACAGTTTTTCTCAACTTAACTGTTACAGTATTAATAAGAAGGCTCAGTTGCACAAGATGACCACCACAAATGCCCATGCAAAACATCTGACAATCAGTTTTTAAGAGGAACAGAACCCTAAAACCAATTTTTGTCAAACAAATTTTTTAACTGAGTGTGAAAACGATAAACAAGAAATTCCTTGTATTGCTCTGACTTTCCGAGAAATTTGAGTTTAAAACAAGTTACTTGCTGCAAAATTGTACCGACAGCTCAGAAATAGGGATTTTAAAAGTGGAAAGAAGGAAGTGGGCTGTTTTAGACTAAAAGTGTAGGTTGTAAATAAATTTGTTTTAATCTTACCTTGATTTGGATTTTCTTTTATTGGATAGGCAATATACCAAGATACCTTGTTCAATAACTTATAAGTTTTGCTTTGCCAAACTGTGGTTTGATATCAACTTGATCAATGTTTCTTCCTGTCAAAGTTTTAGAATCAGTTTTGTTGAAATGCAAAATATTATTTGAATTTCCTTTAGATAGGTGCTTATATTAAATTACTTTTTAGCTCAGCTATTGGTTGTTAATAATTTTATCATTTTTTTCATTGATTATTGTTGTCCAAAATCTATAAATCTTCTAACAAGCTCTCACCCCGACCCCCTAGTGACATCACTTGTCACCAGTCTTTCTTTACTCAGTGTGAACTTTAAAGCTTGATTTTGTGGTAATAATTAGATGGAGGTAAATTTTTTTACAATGATTTTCCATGCATTCAGGGATACCAAAACCAATTATAGCACTGATGGTACTTAAAGTTGTTGTAATTACAGATTATAGAGGTTTATTGTTATACGCATGTAGCACTTCAACAGACCAAGTTGGGCTGTTGCTCAATTAAACTTCCAACAGTCTCTATTTGCTGTAAGATTGCAAAGTAGCTATGATTTTACTTGCTGATCAATGCACTAAGTTTTCTTTAAAGAACTAGTTTTAGCAACATCTACATGATACAAGATGAATTAATGTTATGTAATATATAGTATGTAAAGCAGTTCTGTATAACTTAGTTATGGTTTTTGTTTCATTTTAGGGGGGTTTGCCTTGGTTTTTCTAGTTAAGACACAGAATGGAAAGAGACTGGCTCTCAAGCGGGTTTCAGTCAACAATAAACATGACCTTGAAGTTTGTCGACAAGAAATAAATATTATGGTGAGTTTTGCACACTCAGAATCTTATTCTATTGGTTCCTTTATGTAACAATTTGTTATCATTCATTACTTAGAGAGCAATCAATCTATGGTTCTTATGTCGGATTGTAATATAACTTTTAAAGTATTATTTTTGTTTATTTAGTGTTAAACTCAATTCTTAGTATTAGAAATTTTCATTCTCTACCTTTTTTTGTTTCTGTTTGGCATCAGTGCAGCTATTGTTAGCAGGTGGGTAATGCTTTTAAAATCAAAATAATGATTATTCCCCAATAACTGTAATTTGTTTATTGTGAAATTTTTGTGTCACTGTGTCAATTATTATTCTTACTGCAATGGTTATAACAAAGTTGCAGTGTGTTAATATAAAGTTAGTTTGTATAAAAACCTGGATGCTCCAAGACATTTTAAAAGAAAAGATAAATAATTGAAACTCTGAGAAAATTGAGAGAGACCCTAAATTCAGTCCTTGTTGTACTGTATTGGAAAATTCTCCCCACTGGAATCCTTGCTTTCCATGGAGCAAGTTTAACAGAATTTTACTTTTTTGTAAGCTTGTTTTGTTTTTAAATCAATCCTCTGAACTTTCAAAGTTTCTTATTTTTCTGAGTTTTATGTTAAGAGAAAACTGGATGTTGACAGCTACAGTAACTGGGAATGAAGTCACTAAAATCAATTGATAATTATTTAGAATCATATTGTGCTCAAACTTTTTCACATTTTTGTTGGTAGTTTTTGTTTAATTGTAATAGTTACAGTATTTGATTTATGGGAAACTGTTCACCCTACACCCTCTCCCTTGGGTAAGGGTTAGAAACAAGGTTTTGATTGTTTTTGCATTTGATATATTAGGATGAAGGGGTGGTTGGGTATTTTTTAATAATAACTGTTTTAAAATGTCATTGTTAGCCAGAACATTGGTTGAATGACTTTGTAAAGTCCACTCAGAAAAAAAAACATTTTTTTATATAATTGCAGAAACTCTTGTCAGGACACAAGAATGCCATCGGACTTGTAGAGTCATCTGTAAACCAGATCAACCCAGGGATATTTGAAGCTCTTATTCTTATGGAATATTATAGAGGTAAACTTATGAGTAATTTGACATTTAGCTTTTTGGCCCAAATAATCTTATTAACGCTTAGGACAAGTAACCATTGATAGGACTAATAAGACCAATAGGACCAAAAAATATGCGAACCACTTGACTCATGATTGAAAGTTCTTGGTGCTGAGCTATGATTGATGTTCATTAGGGGTTATTCTACAGTATTTTGTCTGTTGCGGAGTTGACATTTGGAGTCAGATTTTTTCCCATTAAATTGAATAAAATTTTCAGAGCCCTTCAATTTATACCCTGTTGTGAAGATGCCTTGATAAGATGTTTACCCAGTTATTTCAATTTACTCAATATTATATTTGTGGCTTAGGATTGTTTGATTGTGACCATTGCAGAGGCGACATCAGAAAAATCGCAAACTTGATTTTAACCAAATATTAATGTAACTGAAAATTCCTCTGAACTATGATGCTTCTAAAATCTTCAAATCTTTTTAATCTAAATTTATTTACTAATAATTATTATTAATGATACTAAGCAGACATTTTTTTATTGGACTTTCTCACCCTGATACAGAATGATCTATATACTAATATAGTTAAATAAATATTGAATTTTTAAAATTTTCCACACTTTACTATTGTTTTGCCAATGACGTTCATACTTTTATTGAATTTGGGAGATTTTTCCATCCTGTACCATTTTTCTACTTTGTACTACAAAATATGCCTTTGAAATGTTTTTTTGTCTTTAATTTAAAGGAAAAAAATATGCCTTTAGGTTATATAAACGGCTGAGTGATTATTAGTTGCAACAAGAAAAAGGTTTGAGTTTTTGGTTTTATTATCTCTAGGTGATGTTGTGCATCTTATGAATGAGCGCCGGCAAGAGGGATTTAGTGAAAAGCTTGTTTTGAAAATCTTCTGTGACACTTGCGAAGCTGTAGCCAAGCTACACTCTGCCACACCACCTGTGATACACAGAGATCTCAAGGTTTGAGTCACACTGAAAATATTTCAAGTGCTAGCAGGGTCCAAAATTCACTTTTTTCTAAGGGAGCCATCTGGTGACTTACCTTAAAATATCGGTTGCCAGATGGAAGGGTTCGGGCGCCAAACAAAAGTGTTAGTCCATTTTGGTTTCTTCCCTTTGAATTGCGGTTTTCTGGCACCTTAATTTTTGTAAAGCACAAAATTTAGCCAGGTAAATAATCATTGCTTTCTTCTGCACAACTGTCTATGGGTGCTTTCCATTTTCTTCCACAAAAAGAACTTTTACCTTCCAGGATATTCAAATTCTGAGGAGACAAATGATCAGTCACTAGATGACAACAAGTTTTATAATTCTGGTCACTAACACTCAATTTTTGGTCACTTTGGTGACCAGTGAGCCATAATTTCGGACCCCGGTTAGTATTTTAGCTAGTTAAAAAGTTGATTAAAAAGAGGGTATCCATATTTGCAATCCAACAACATTAATTTTTGGGGTCATGATTGCTGAAGACAGGCATCACAGTTACACATGAGAGCATACTTTCATGGCTGACTGAAATTTTTTCAAAAATAATATTACTTAATAAGAAACAGGGTATTTGATTAATAGGCTACATGCTCGGTAGAAGCTTCAAAAATATTTTTGGAATAGCTTGAACTTGTATAAATATGCACCTTGTAGAAGTCTAGACAAAGTTTTTAAATTTAGTGTTTACTTAATGTACAGTATGAACAGCATTCCTGAAAATGCCTATCTCACTGGATTGTTGATGATTTGGAGTTACTTTTCAGACACTAATCAACAATTATTCAAAAAAAAAACATGAGGAAAAAGTAAAATGTCTTGGAGGGAAATCCTTCAAAGATGCTAAAAAGCACTTTGGTTTTCCTATTTTGAAAATACCGTGTGCAAAGAGACTAGTTCGAGTTTTATCACTTGAATTTTGGACGTCAGAGTAGTGAGGCACTTTGAACTCAAAACTGTAGTATGCCATTTTATGAAAAATGATTGTTAATTTTAAGGAAACAATGCCTTCCAGTGATCTATGAAGAGTTTGTGTAGCTTTCAAGACTTGCACATGTGGTTACTCTCACTACTTTGGCATAAGCCTCAAATTTGGGACCGGCCTTTTCCTGGCAAAGGATAAAATATGACGTCCAGCATGACTCTATGGAACTTTTGAAAATCAATAAAATATTAAAGAAAAGGGAAATACATGAAGTCACCCCAACAAAATGTTGTTCAATGTAGAAATTGTTGAAGTTGTTAGCAAACTTATGAAATACAGACTAAATGTTTTTCTGAACACAGTCAAAACTATTTCTTTACATAAAAATTGCACTACAGCATAGACTGAGGTGATCGAAGCTTGCTTGAACTCTAAAGATTACCCTGTAGCATCGATTTTAAGAAAGGCAGGACAAAACCAACGAAAAAACAACTTAAAATGTTTTGTGTTTCAGGTTGAAAATATCTTGTGTAGTAACAGTGGAAATTTTGTTCTGTGTGACTATGGAAGTGCAACAAGAAAAGTAGTCGATCCACAGGTAAATTACATAAAAAAGTATTTGACTCCAATTTTCCTATGTAAGTTTGTTTTTAAAGTAACCTGTAGACAAGAAAGTTATAATATTCCACCATTAAAATATGAGGACAAGTCTCAATCTTTCCACTAGCAGGGATTTCTCTAAGGACCAGACATCAGGCAAGTTGACTGCCTTTGCCTTTTGGCATCTCAGCCAAAAGAAGAGAATGAAAAACTTTGTTGAAACTTTCACCCGATGCCAAATTTAAATGCCTTCCAGTTACCAACCATAATGAAACCCCTGTACAAGGAGTGTCAATTTTTTACAATTGTTATAACTCCACTTAACCCTGCCTTCCCTTCCCAAGAAACTCATTGTTGAAATCCTTGTCATTAATCCTGTCTTTTCTTCAGGCCAAAAATTTTGCATTTTTGTTTTTCAACAATGGCTAGAATCACTTCTGTTAAAATATTATAATTGTTTCAACCCCAGACCTGTAAATCTACCTTCCCCCCTCCCCCCCCCCCTAGTATTGCACTGTTGTCATTTTTAAATCCCCAGTAAAACCAACCTTCTTGACTATTCTCATAGATACAACCCTTGCTAGGTGAAGGCGTATCCTCCTCTCTCCCCCTGGAATTTGTTTTTCCTTTTATGAGAATGAGGGTATTTTTTTATATGCAGTTCACTAAGAAGAAAACATAAAATCAAAATAGGGTATTCACTAGTATATTTATTTATTAATTATTTTTTTTAAAGAAGAACTAGTTATTTTAAACATGATTTATGATTGTGTTCTCACTTTCTCCCTCTCTCTCTCTACATTAAGGCAGAGGGAGTCACTCATGTAGAGGAAGAGCTCCAGAGGTGAGCACTTGATACTCTATGTGGTCTATCGCCATTTAATTTGATCATTTCTCATCCCAGTGACAAACATGGCTATCATAATTTTTATGTTCAAACCATTACATGTGTTAGTGGGTGGGTGGGACATACACTGTTGACGCAGGTGGTAAGACATGGACTAGCTTGGTTCAAACCCAAGCTTTTGTAGAGATTGCAATATTTTTTTACTGCAGTGTATATCTTGTTTAGTCTGCTCTTCAAAGTGCTATCCAGGGCACTTAAAAGAACCAGGATTATCAATAGATAAGCCTCAGACATTATCCTCTGGTTTATTTATTAAATAAAGCAAAGGGAAATGATTAGTTGCTCTATCCATTTGTCAAAATTCAATGATTCAGTGTTTATGCTCTTTGGTTGAAAAATTTACAATACATGAGAAAATCTGTCATTTCCTGAACATCGTGAAGTAAATTTTGTCTCAAAACCCTCCTCCCCCTCAGAATTTCCTAGGCCTTTGACCCCACATCCCTGTTTGGGGTCTGGATATTTTCTGAAACTACAAAATGAGGGAGTCCTTGCACATGACAAAAAAAAAACAAGATAAGCTGGGTTAAGAGTTTTGACTGAGTTTTGAAAGTGTAGTCTTATGCATGTAGCTACAGAGCACAAGTAAACAAAGCTTCAAAGTTTTGAGAAAGTGAGTGTTTTGCATAATAGGTTTTGCAACTTGTTGAAATTTAGCAAAAGGTAAATTGTAAAAAAAGAGAATAGATTCATGAATTTGAAATCTGTTGATGATTTTGATGATGGTGTCTATTGTAGGTACACCACCCTCTCGTACAGAGCACCAGAAATGATTGACTTGTACAGTGGCAAATCTATCTCCACCAAAGTTGACATTTGGGTATGTAAAACTAATATAACTATACTATGGTTTATTTATTAGTAAGAACAACACCTGTAAGGCCTCAGTGTTCTTGCTTGGCCAAAACAAAAAGGTGCAGCATGACATTTTTTCTTGTGCTGGCCCTGTCATTTTTCTCAGTGCTCGTCATTTTCATCAAGCACCCTGTCATTTTCAGAGCCCAGCCGATATTATTAAGAGGTAAACTATAGTTAAGATAACAAAAACTTTGATGTTTCAACTCAGTACACTCAAGTGCTCCAAACAATACAGTTTTGAGCCAAACTAAACAGTCAGTAGCAACTTATTTGGTTCTTGTCATACTGCTTGCTTTGTAACTTTCCAATTAGCAACAACAGATTGATTACAGAAATCAATCTCATTGATACTGATAAACTCATGAATATTGGAATTAATTTTATTTTATGGTATGTAGTTTTGAGCCTCCCTGTCATTATTTTCTTTTTGCATACTAGAATGCTGGGTCTCACCTGTTTAAAGGGTATTCGTTGGTCCTTATTAAAAGATAGGGAGAGGTCTCTCTGCCATATCAAGTGAATTTTTAAACACTGAGAGTGTCATTTAGGGTTAGGGCCAATCCTGTCATTTGTAGTTTACCTGTTGATCTTTCTTATTTCCTTGCCAGGCGCTGGGCTGTCTACTTTACAAGCTCTGCTTTTTTAGTCTGCCCTTTGAAGAAAGCCCCCTGGCTATTCAAAGTGGAAACTTCTCATTTCCAGATAACTCGCGATATTCCAAAAAAATTCATTCTCTAATAAGTAAGTATATTATAGTATTAGGAAATATATCACGGGAATAAGCTCTTAGGAATGTGTGCAGGAGGGGGATGGGTGGTACTTGGTGTCACCTACCATTTTTATTCACATTTTATTCAGGTTTTATTTTAGTCATATCTTATACATGACCACAAATATAAATGTAAAGTAGCACCCAAAGGCACAAATAAAGGGTTGTTGTTGTTGTTGATCCAGTATTATTATAATTCTTATTAATGTTAGATATTGTATGGTTTTTCAAACTAGATTTTCATCAGATGTTTTGTTTGGTTTGAATTTGGCTTAGCTACAAACTTTTGTTGTTTTAGTGTACATGTTGGATCCAGATCCTGATTCAAGGCCAGACATATTTCAAGTGTCTTACTTTGCTTTCAAACTTAGAGGGTTAGAGTGCCCTGTCACTAATACTTTGGTAAGTATTGAAATGAAACATTCAAGGGACGTAAAAGATAAGCTACATACTCTAAAAAATTATTGGAACAGACGTAGCTCGGTTGGTTAGTGCACCTCCTTTGGAGCAAGAGATCCTCAGTTCGATCCCTGGTGACTGTACCAGGGGTGGAAACTAACGCCGGCCCGGCGGCCAATGGCCGGCAAATTCTACGTCGGGCCGGTAGATTTCATGAAGT
>JAOBAT010012214.1:0-10182 GCA_026413305.1 Hydrozoanthus tunicans | reverse complement strand
AACGCGCGCTCTGATTGGTTACAAATCTATTTTCTGTGAGAGAATAGAAAATGGATTTGACGTCACACAGCTCAAGAAAGATGGAGGATTTTAGGCAATCTTGCCAGTTTTTGTATCCTTCAATCAAACTTATATACATTTCGATCTAGCTAACAAAAAATGTTTCTGGTGTAACTGAAATAATTAAGCTCATGTATTTGAAAAAACTTGACGACTTTAATAGCTCTTCCAGATTCCGTGTACTAATCGTCTGGCGACCCGCGTTATCACACTGTCACTAGATAGACTTAGCAAAGACAACGTAACACACGCGACGGCAACGAGACGTCTGCTTTACGCGCACGCCCGCGCGAGGTCCTGAGACGTTACAGTTTACAGTCGCGTGTGTTTCAGGGCGGGATTTTGATGTTTTCGCATGTACATTGCAACGTCTCAGGACCTCGAGCTGTGCGCGCGCACGTGACTGAGAAATCTCGTTGTCGTCGCGTTGTCCTTCGGTAAATCTACTGATCAAACAAAGACGCGCAGGAAACGAGGCGAGCAAAAAGACTGCGGAACCTAACCGTTGTGACCTTTTTATAAACATCTTTCTCTTTGTTCTTGGATGCTTCAGAATGTACTTGCTTGTACTGATCCTAGAAAAAAGTACCAGAGTTTGTATTTACCAAAACATCCCGCCACTTATTGATATTAAGCCTTTTGAGTAAAGTCTCTAATGGGTATCTTGCTGTCTTGGTCTGTACATATGAGTCGTATTCACACTAGAGATACAAACTTAAGATAAGAAAAAATTCCTTTGTATTTCCTCATGCCTCGCAAATTTCCAATTGTAAATGTCCTTTCGCTTGCGTTTTTGTTTCTATTGTGAACTTGCCATAAGCCACATAAAAATCATCAAGAATTTACTGGTGTATCGATCAGTACTTAGAACACAAATAAAGATTTGTTGAAACAAAGAAAACCTTAAATTTCTCTTCTTAGCCTCGCCGGACTTGCTTCTATCTTTATCGATTGTCTGTATTCACTTTTTTCTTTTTTAACGCATTTTTAGCAAAACTGAGCCCCGTCAAAGCCAATGCATCAAGCTCGGTCTCAGGGAAAAAAGAGGAAAAATCAAAAGATGATAAAAACATCGACGATGAAAAAGACAAAAATATTGACGATGATAAAGACAAAAATATTGACGATGATAAAGACAAGAGTATTGACGATGATAAAGACAAGAATATTGACGATGATAAAGACAAAAATATTGACGAAGATAAAGATATTGACAGTGATAAAGACAACAAAATGGATAAACCGGAGGAAAAGCAAGGCAAAGACGAGAAAAAAGATGATTTTAAAAAAGAGAATCAAACAGATAAGGAAACAAAAAAAGATGACAAACTCAAAGCAGAAAATGAAACAAAAAAAGAAGACAAACCAGCAAAGGCCGAGAAGACACCAAACAAGATTAAACAAAATGACGCACTAAAAAAAGAAAATAAAATGAAAGACAAAAAGGACGATGGCAAGAAGATAAAAGGCACAGATAAGAAAAAAGATAAAAAGAAACTCGACGTATCTGTTTCAAAAAACAAGAAAATAGGTAAGTTTGTCAAAATTGAAGAGAAGAATTTTCAAGACAATTAAAGTGTATATATTAGAATCAAGGGATTTTGTCTGCTAGAAAGTATTTTGAAAAAGAAGAAAAAATGTCGTTTATTTCATATTAAAATAACTCTTTTGGTTGCTGAGGTATTAAAGTTTCAAGTATTCAAAACAAGTGTTACAAAAAAATAACTACTTATTGAAATCTCAGATCAATAATCCTGAAACCTTGCACTACAACACAGACACAAACACATGTTATAGAGATAACAGTTGTTTTGAAATTCATCTATTTGGATTTCCGACTTTAACGTCATAACAATGATAATTTGCATATTTGGAAACCTCAGTATCTCAGCAACCAAAAGAGTGAACGACAATTTTTTTATTTTTCAAAATACTTTCTAACGGACAAAGTTCTTTGATTCCGATATATATACTTTAAAAAAGCGTAAGAAACGCCATATTCTGTATTAGAAATTAGACACAGGTGATGGAGGACTGAAGGTAATATTTCTTCACCAACGTTTGAAGCCTGAACAAGACTTCCTATCACAAACATTTAACCATTAAAAAAATCTAAGTTCAATGCACACAACCTGTTACCATTGGAACTGTCATCACACAATCGTTCACGTGACACAATCATGTTATTGTTATCGTCATCATCATTGTCGTTATCAACATCATTTTCATCTCATTCATTATCGTTATGGTAGTTACATTATCATTGTGTCAGTCGTCATCATCACCGTCTTCTTCATCGTCATCATCATTATCATTATCAATCGTTTTTGCTCAATATATATGTCAACAAAACTTTTATCATTATATTTTTATATATTTTTATCACTATCTTTGCCATGATAATGATGACATTAAAAGTAATAATAATAATAATAATAATAATAATAATAGTAATAGCAGCTATTCTTTTACTATTACTATATTGTTTTTGTTTTATTATCATTAGTTTTCTTTCTCGAACAGAGCGGAAAACGCAGATGTTTTTAGAACTACTGCCATTCTATACACAAAAGAAATGGATTTCCTTAACCTTCTTTTTACAGAAAACGTTGTAGAGAAATTGATGGAGGAGATGAAGAAAGAGGACGAAGAGCAGGCAAAGCACTTTTACAAAAGCAAAAAGAAGGTCAAACAGAACACGAAGCCAGTAAAAAAAGCTCCAGCGCCCGCTGCAAAGTAAAGCATATTTTAAATCTGTTTTCAGAAGATCTTTCTGGGCTTTTGAGCTGCATGGGACACTACTAATTAATTCAACTGGCGTAGGTCGAACTTTAGAGATTTTTTCTGTGGCCACTTTGACTTTACCGCAAACGAAATGCTTTTGTAGGTTAAGTTGTTTTTGTAAGGCCTGTTTTGTTAAATTGGAATACGGATTTTAACGAAACAGCAAATTATAACAATCTAAAATTCAACTTTATTCGTGTTTCTGTTAGTTCTATGTTCTATGTTCTATGAATACAGAGATGCTTCGGTATTGATTGATAATAATTTTCTGTTTTTCACAGCCCAAAATCGAAATCACAGCAGAAACAGCCAAGCCACCGACAACAGCAGCAATATGGCGGATACGGTCAACAATACGGACAGCAGTCTGTCTACGGTCAGCAACCAGCCTACGGTCAGCAGTCTCCCTACGGTCAGCAGCCATCTTATGGGCAGCAAGCAGCTTATGGAGTGCCTGGTTACCCTGCCCCTCTCGCACCTAAGACGTTATCGGCAGCCTACCCTTATTCAGGGGGAGGGTGTGCGGCAAGGTGTCAACAAAAATGCACTCCTATTTGTATGCAGCATAGGTGCTGCATATCAGCAGGTCCGCCTGCTCCCCCACCACCACCCCCACCGCCAGTGGCATACCCGATGCCAGCAGCTTATCCCATGCCTTCGCCATACTCTGCAATGTCTGCATGCCAGCCATCTTGTGCACCCGCATGTTGCAGCCCGGCACCAGCACCAAAGCCCCCTCCACCACCTCCCCCACAGAAACCAAAACCAACCAAGAAAGTCGCTCAGAAAGCTTGCAACCCGAGCTGTGCCCCCGCTTGTTGCTCGGCCGGGGCTTTTCCAGCAGCATACCCTGCCCCGTACCCTCAACCACCGGCATACAGCGTGGCAGCTCCTGCCCCTCCCCCGCAATGCGCCCCGATCTGCGTGAAATACTGTCTCGTCCTCTGCCCACAGAGCTGCTGTTCAGGCAGTCAATCTCCTGTGCCTGCGCCAGCACCAGTCCCAATCCCGCCACCTGCGCCCATTGCCGCCCCAGTTCCTAACTGCGCCCCAAGTTGTGCCCAGAGTTGCGGAATCCAGTGCCCACAAGCTTGCTGCACTGGCTACTCACAATCCTACCTCTACCCTACCGCAGGCGCCCCAACCAGACCTACCAAAGGAAGCGTCGCCACTCCCGCTCCAACGAAAGCACCCGCAAAGAAGAAAAAACCAAACGCTGATTTTGCATTTGGCGATTCCGTACCAACCCCAGTTGCAACAGCTGCAGACGAGTTTCAGTTTAACGACGAAATTAACGGTGCTAAGCGTGCGGGCTGCCCAAAAGTTTGCTTTAAATCCTGTGCAAGTGTATGTCCCAGGCGGTGCTGTGGACCTCACCCTCCCACCCACGGGCCAATCTATTTCAAAAGGCCTCACATTACCAGCTTGTACAAGAACAAATGTCCTGGAATTTGTGCTGATGTGTGCGCACTCGAGTGTCCCCACAGGTGCTGTGGGCCTGGCTCATACAAAAGGGCCCAGATTGCCCGACTGAATATGTACCGAAACTACGCAGTGAGGCCCCGTGTTGCAATCAAAAAGAGGGCCCGTCTACCTTACAACCCTATGTTGGCCCGCATGGCTTACAACCCGAGAATGGTTAATCCCAGGTTCAATCCACGAAGTCGGATAGCAGTCAGCTATGCTCGCAACGCTAACAGACGCGTTAAGGATGATACCCCAAGCTACAGTTATATCAGAAGGTTTGGATACCCGAAGAAGAAAAAACGAGACATTAAGCATAACTAAAAACTTTTATGAAAAGTCCTGATGAAAAAAGCTTCTTTCATCACCGTAAACATTCTAACAAACCTCTCGTCGATCTAGAGCTTAAAGTTTTAAACAAGCCCCCTCTCTGATAAAATTCAAATTTTAATTAAACCTTCTCTACTAAGCGCTAGCCACTAGACGTGTAGTGTCACGAAAGTGTTTATCAACAGTTGTATGCTTCAGTTTTTAAATAGTCATGGAGTTTTGGATCAGTGCTACAAAAGAGACTTTACTAGCTTCTATTAAATATTTTTTCTGTTCAGACTTCAAGTTTGTCTTTGGCTATTTGCAGTCCTAAAACAAGTTCCCCCTCTCATCTCTAATGACCCCCCCCCCCCGGGATTTGTCAGAGCGTTTACGGCAATCTTAAAATTACCGCAGCTCCAATGCAAAGACTTCGCAAGTTACAGTAGAAGCTCAGTGATATAGTTATCAAGAATGTCTATTTCTAGTATCTTATCACTGGATACAACGTTAGACATATAACAAGCCCTTAGTAGCGAACCCAGGGCGACTGTGTAAGTCGTGGTATCTGTGGGTTTCTAGAAGCTCGCGTTTCTTTCAAACAACGCCATGGTTGTTTTTCGAGACCATTGTAAATACTTTTGCTAAAACAGAAGACTTCATTTAAGTGACAAATTCTTGTTTACTGCTTGCTTGAATTGTTTATACTATTTTATCATGGCTCGGAAATCAAACATAGCGGTGCATTACTTAACTACGAAGCACCGTACCAAAATTTGAGATGCGTCGAACTTTAAAAAAATAGTGTCATTTAGAAAATGACGTGTTAAGTTTAGATAAATGTAAATAATGTTATTAAATACAAAACGACAAAAGCAGAAATAGCTGATAAAACTGAATATATCTTCAAAATAAACGTTTCTATAATCGACCATTCGAGTGCTCGACTCATTGTAAATATAACAAATACAAACTGGCCTTACTATGTTATCCGAGTTAATATAAAACCTCGTTTAAACGCACATCTTTTGTGCGTCTCAGTGAAGGTCCTACCGTTAACTCAAGGACGGCGTCGTCCAATCCCCCCCCCCCCGATTCTCCGAATTTGTTCACATTCAACAAGATTTTTCTCGTCGGATAACTAGCTAACTAGCAAATATCGCCGGAAAGTATAAAACTTGATCCACCAAATACTTATAAAATACCCCGAGAATTGGCATTTCATTATCTGTGAGAAAAATTTGCCAAAATTTCTTCACCGGACCCGGGTGGAAGCTCGCGCCGTTGGTGCCCGCTAATCCGATCCCGCCAACCTCCTTCTCTTCCTTTTCCCCTCCCCCCCCCCACCCCAAGTGACTATGAGCTTCCTCCGTCCCTGTAACTGTAAAGATAATCCCGATAAGAAGGACACCTCGTTTAGACGTACAGTTTGTATGGCTCCCAGTGAAGCTCCTGTCGTTTTATTATTTATTTCGATAATTTCTTCTTTAACCTTCATAGTTTTATTATACAACGTATACTGAACTCGTATCTTTTCCAAGCCTGAAGCACGAGGCTCAACGAGTCGCCCCTTGTCCCTGGTGTCGAGGGTCTCTTCTTACCCTTCGCAGGTTACCCTCCGGCCGTGGCTGGTACTCATTTCACACCTGGTTCGACTAAGGAAACTTTTTTATTTTCAGATCTATCGAGATTATTACTTTAACTTACACGGACTTAGTTTAAACTACTGCAATTTACTCCGTCGAACGGCAAACACTCCGCATAACGTGAGCATCTCAACCCTTTCAGCCTTAATACGTCAACTGATGTATGATTAGTTTCTCCTAACCTAGAGCCAGACTTTTTATAAAACTAAATGAGGAGAATTTGGCTTTTCATCTAGTTTTTTCTTTTTTTGATCATTTCCCATTTTCTCATTACCAAATATCTTACTTTATATGAGTTATGTGAGGAGAAGGTAGATTTGATTACTGATCAGGGCTGAAAGGGTTAAATTTTCGACGATTTAAAACTATAAACTATCAAATTGATATCAACCTAGCCAAATTAGTACTCAATTTACTGATAATTTAAACATTCTAAAAAAAAAGGCAACAAGACTGAGCCGCAAGTGTTGTTTTAACGAGACTACACCACTACACTGTTCAGCATTTCCATCTCTATAAGATGACTTATTTGTGTTTATCAAGATTTCTATAACTTGCTCAAGGGCTTGGAAGAGTGAGCTTTCTAACTGCTCAGAGGAACAAATTTTGTCAAAATGATAAAAACATCTATCAACGGGATGGGGAACAACTTCTCAAACTGAAATACTCACTGAAATGAACAGTATTAAAAACCCCAACACTATAACTACATCTTCATTTCTAATAAAACTATTACAACTTTGAATTGGAGAACATACGTACTTGCTATTGGCGCTTGTACATCGCGCAATGCTATTGGTCAGAAATAGTCATGTGATAACCGCTCACAAAGTCAGATTACAACGCGTAAATATATATTATAACAACTTAGAAGCCTGGTCAACTGTTTTGTTTTGGAGTTTGAACTCAGAAACATAAGAAGAAAAACTGTCGTTTTAAGTCAGGTTCGTTTTGCAACCTTATCGTTTGTTTTGAAAGTAGTTTTGGGACATTTTATTAGCTTTGCAAACACTTTCTCGGTCGCAATGCTTGTTTAATACTTGAAAAATTGCTATTGAATCTATATTATTCATTTGATTTTAAATCTTCAATATATTTTATAATCATAAAATAAAGAAACAAAACAGTTCATAATGAGTGATCTCTTCTAAATTTTTAGTGCTCTCTTCTTCTAGAAGTGGCTTCCCTCTGTAAAACAGCCTGATACAGGACTAAGCATCCGTCTTCCCCAACCATTCAGTGAGAATAAAGTCGACTAACGAAAAACGAACCCCTTTGTACCACTTAAACCGCTGTTGCACGTTGGAAATGTTACCTAAAACTTGTTTGCAACAACGATGCGAAACCAGTTTAAGCTGGCGTTGCGCCTGGTAACATAGTCGGTTTCATGAAACTTTTTTGAATTTCAGTTGTGAGACAGTTTCTTGAAAAAAAGAACGCTTTCTACTTCTGCATAGTCACAAAGATCAGAGTTTCAGCAAAAACAAGAGTTTCATGCACCGTGTAACATCACTTTGTGAAACTTTTCACCACGCCACACAGCGCAAGCCAATTATATCAACGTTCCTGAACAAGCTTCCACCTTTGATGAACTGCACGGTAGTCACGCCTGGTGAAACTTGGTTCGCATCGTTGTTGCAGATAAGTTTAAGCTAAAAGTTTCAACGTTTAACAGCGGCTCAGCTTTTGACTGAACACAATCTACGTCCAACATCCCTTACAACTAAGATAAGTTCTGAACGTTGTCAAGAACCGTCCGACGAAAACTGGTTCGGGTTTAATCTCCTCTTGCAGCAGACACAAGTTGTAGAATGTATAGGAACATGTTCACAATGTCGAGGTACAGGTTCAGTGCTGCGAAGATGTATTCCTCTGGCGAAATGGCGTATTGTTTGCCGCCACCGATCATTATCTGTGTGTCATACACCAAGTACTGCAAGAGACAGGAGAGGTAACGATCCGGGTAAGAGCAAAAGGCAGGTAAACGACCCGTGGAATGTAGAAAGATTCTAATTGGCTTATTGTGATAAAAAAATTGGTCTGATTGGCTAAATTTTAGAAATGGATTATACTCGGGGGTGGAAGCGGAATCTTTTCAGTATGATAACTCGTGATTCCCAGATATTTTTCGACTAATGATTCATGATTCATTTATAGAATTTCTTCATGATTCATGTGACGAAATTTCAAGACTCATGATTTATTCGTTTTTGTCCATGATTCATGATTCACAGCCTGCGAGATGATGTGATTCATGATTCCTTCATGATCCAAGATTCCGCTTCCACCCCCAATTGTACCTTCGCAAACAACGCTAATATGCAACGTACTTTCTTTCAGTTCACTCATTTTCAAGCCTTTCTTATTGAAACATTTCTGTTTTTAAATTTAAGAAAAATTCAACATGGGCCGGAAACATTGAAAATCAAAAGGTTTTCTTATCTTTTGTCTTGGTCCAAATTATTATAACACAAAAAACACTGCTTTAAATTAGAGTTTCTGACTGCTTTTAACTTCAAAACTATGTTGTACACAGGTTGATGTATTCTCAGTAAGAAAAATTCTGGCGTGGGAAAAGCGAAAAGTCGCAAAACTGTCTAGTTCTTACACGGACCATCAAGGGTTCATTAACGTCTTGTTTTTCTGTTTTTGGACGAGAGACATACTCTATTTTGTCTCGTTCAAAAAAAAAGAAGAATGAAGACGTTAAAGAACCCTTGGGACTATTTATTAATGCCGTAACAAAGTTCTTCAACCAATATCATGTTTCTGTTCTATCTACGGATTAAAATTTTTGCCAAGTAAATGTCAGTAACACTTGGTGAACACCATATAATCATGTATCCACATCCCTTTGGGGAGTACTGAACACGATACTAAAAAGAACATGGGTCAAGAAATGAAACATACATTAAATTAGGAAACCTAACAAGAATCGACAACAAGACACAAATATACTCGAAATCAAAGAAACACATAGTGTTTTTATGCAAAGTATAACAGGCCGATTGTACTTACCAGGCCAAATATTAGAGCTCCCAACGAGGCGTAGACAAGTTGAAGGACCTAAAACATATTTACAGGTAATTTAATCAAGGTCATCTTGCTGAATTTTATTATGGAAAAAATCCATGTACAACTGACTTTATTATAGTTTATTGCGACTGTTGGGCACAGCAAACTTCAAAGTGAACACAAAATGTAGATTACTTGTTACCTTCCATAACAATTACATTTACAGTTTCCTCCCAAATACATTCAAAACAAACACAGTGTTTTGCCTCACCCGACTGTAGAAGAAGATTGTCAGGAAACCAAAGCAGATGAGGACAATGAGCGCCACAAACAGAAATCCGCCCATCATGGTGAAGTCGTACTGCAAAGATACATTGAACAGTGCACTGAATCAAACAGTTTTCAACAAAAAAAAAACAAAACATATAACAATACCACCATTGCTATTATCATTAATTTACAATATAAAATAAATCACTTACTGGAAATAAAAATTTTCAGTATTCACGACGTTGCAACCATAGTCTACGGCCTGTCACATGACCAAGTTAGGTCATGTGACAATCAGTAATTACCTGAAGAAGGCCGTATACTATGGTCGCAACTTCGTGAATGTTGCAAATTTTTATTTCCAGTAAGTGATTTATTTTATATTGTAAACTTCATACAACTGGATGGATAAACATTTCCATTATTATTATTATTATTGTTATTATCATTATTATTATTACTGTTGTTATTATTATTATTGTTGTTGTTATTATTATCATTATCATTAATATCATTATTACGTTCGATATCTCGCAGCTTTCAGCTGGTTGCTTTTAATGAACATCGGGTCACTTCCCGTGGCCTAGGATGCACTATATTTCTCTCTACAGGCTAAAAAAGTTCGTATTTATAC
>JAOBAT010012203.1:0-10182 GCA_026413305.1 Hydrozoanthus tunicans | reverse complement strand
TCTCTTTTAAAGGTCACCCGTCTCGTTTAGCCCTTATGGTTATTACGGGTCACCTTGCATTCATGCTACGTAACTATCTTTATTATTATATCATGTAATTGTCAAAATAAGTGCTAAATAAACTGTTGTTGTTTTTGTTGTTGTAGTTAATGTAACAGAGACAACAGAGAGAACAAGAAAAAGAACAGAGAACAGTAGAGAACCATGTGGCACCTCTGTAAAGAAAGTTCCCCATTATAAAATGGTACCTTCCTGGCACCTCTGTCAATTATAGTAATTCCCTATTGGAGTTATAGTGTGAACACAAAAACGTCCCATTACACTATAATGAGTAAACCTGTTTCTTTCTTGCAGTGAGCCACAAAGACCAGACCCGACAACACAGAAACCAGAGAGAAGCCGGAATACAAGTCAACCACAATCCTTCGGTTTTCCGACGACCTTTGCAGACACTGCCCCGATACTTACAAGACCAGAGTATAAGCACAGTTTTCAAGTCTGAAACTACCCTGAAAGAATTTCGAAGACAGTCAGTTCGATCCAAGGACCTCGCCCCCATGGCAAGCAGGGCGTGGTTGTGTACTGGGTCCGCTGTGGAGACTGTGTTAAAGTTTACATCAGTGAAACTGGCAGGCAAGCTGAAAGAAAATGAACGTGGCATCTGCCGAGGCAAGACACATGCCATTAGCGGTAGCCAACACACAAGACTAGTTGGAGCAATGTCAAGTGTGTCAACCGGGAACCACAGTGGTTCACGCACTCGACGATTCAAAGAAGCCATTCAGAATCAGCTCCATTTCTTCAACGACTCGTTTGTCTCTTATTTCTTCCGAGTTTCTCTTCGCGAAGTCAATCTTCTTTTGAACTAAAGATTGAGAAAAATTCCTGTAGATCGTTTTTCCACCGCAAAATCTCAAAAGCTGATCTCTTCACGTAGAAGAGGAGAGGACGACGACGCCCACGACTGCGGCAGGGAACGGTGGAATGCAGCGTACTGTGCACATGCACGCACGCCGTTGCCTTAAAACTATAGTTTAAAAATCTCAATCTCGTAGGTTCTCACGACTACAGGAACCAACAGAAAAATTTCTCAGTATTCACATAATCTTTATTAAGGAACTTTAACCTTTTTATTTCACAAAGCAAAACTAGGAAAACAGAGAGAGTGAACAAGCCAGACACGGTCGAAAAGGATAAACCAGCAAGGTGTTTTTGTAAGCCGTCGTCGTGTTATTGCCGTCCTCAAAAACAGTCGAACGGTAATACAGTACAGTACAATGTACAATAATTGCGTTCACTACTGGTCTTTGCCGTCACCTTCTGTGCAGCCGCCCTATTTCTTAGGGTCTCAGATACAAAAGCAAGAGAATCTATCAAATCCTGTTACGTTCAAACTATTTGTCAAGCGATTGCTTTTGTTCTAGACAATCCATGCAGTTTTCGACATTCAGTTCTTTGTGAATTTCAAAATCATCAAATATCAAAACCCATTTTAATCTGTGATTCAAGTGTATTTTCCTTTATTCTTATTCCCATTAGCTTCGATAATAACAAAAAAAAATTAAATGCAAAAAAAATAGAAATGTATTTCTTCATCTGGGCTTTCTGGTTGAAGAGTTTGCAAAATTCCTGACATTCTAATCAACGAACTTGTCCGTCCGTGTGTTCTGCTGCAATTTACAAGCAATCCTTCAGTACGTTGTATGTTATTCTTTTGTTTTGTCCATTTGTTTCAAGGTTTGTTGCTTTCAAAAACAATCATTCGACTCGGTCCAGTTCCTTAAAACTTTTTTTCCGCCAAGCGCCTTCACAACAGCCTGCACAATATGCGCGATTTCCGAGGGAATAGTACAAGGCCTCTGCTCGGACAAATACAACAAGTAGTTGAGGAACAGCCGCGGACTTGAACGATGAAACCAAATTTCCTGAGCTAACAACCCGAGAAGATCTACAACAGCAACTGCAAGCAAAACGGCCTTAAGTTAGACATTGTTTTGGGTAAAGAAACTTATAGTAACGTTAATAAAAACACGACATTGTTAACTAAACTAAAGCTAAACTAAACTTTATTTATTTATTGAGGGTAAGCATATTACCTTGTGGAAGTTTTGTAATAAATGACATACATCTTGACGTTAAAGACAATTTTGTGGAGGGAGGAAAACCGGAGAACCCGGAGAAAAACCCTCAGAGTCAGAAAAGATCGACAAATCGTAACCCACATGCAAACCCAAGGTTTAATCCCGGGATCACAGAGGTTAGAGGCACGAGCGCTAACCACTCGGCCATCCTGACTCCCAAAAACATGAATGAGGCTGCTAACAGCTAAAGCGGCAGCAAGGATTGCAATGATGCTGGCACAGAAACTATTTCAAGGAGTGTGCACAAACACTAGTGACTCCACGTGTGAGCCAGCATATTGGCATGTGAACTTGCTCAAGTCCTACGGTAGTATCCTCAAGATTTGTAAACATGGCGGCGTGGCTCAAACTACAAATAATTGGCTGAACAATTGTTTCAATACACAAAAATGGGTCGAGTGAAACTCATCTTGGTTTCCATCACTTTACACTTAATTCCTTTATTCCTTTTATGCATGGTAAGTCCCAACGAAAAAATGTAAAATATATAATAGTTTGTTCAGAAAATACGATAACTCGCTTAAATCTTAATGTGCACGAGCACACTCCTAGAATGGCTTTTTAGATGATAATGATGATGGTGATGATGACGAGCATGATGATGACGATGATGATTATAATGATGTCGAGGATGATGATGGTGATGAAGACGATGAGTATGATGGTTATGCTGAGGATGATGATGAAGACAATAAGGACGATGGTGATGATGAAGATAATGGTGACGGCGATGATGATGAATACTTGATGATGACGAAATTACCATGACATTAACATGACAAATTTTAGCAGCTGTTACACAAAGGTACACCGTTTTACCTTCATCACTGGAAAGTTCTACATCACTGGAATCAGCTGTTGGGTAGGGTAGACTTGTAAGTAGCATGGGAAGAACTGCCATGACACCTGGGAAAGGGTCTTTACTCAAAAGCGCCACAACTCCATTCTCATCACCGTTCATCCCCGATTGTCGAAGCTTTTCCGCTTGTGCAAGAAGAGTCATAAAAATATTGACTAGCTCACGTTCAATACTCTTCAGCTGATTGTGAAGGTGATATTCTGATGCAGGGCATGATTCAGGTGGCTCACTATTTTCTCTATTGTCCCCATTAAACTCGAAGACAATCCGAAGGAGTAATCTGAGAGTGGAAGTTCCTCTCTGCTCGAGTGCTACATTCCGCATCTCTGCGCTCCTGATAAGACATTTCTCAAACCAGATCAACAAAGATAAGATCAAATCTCTTTCGTTGCTGACGCAGCGAAGGCCAAGGTTTAACGCAAATATAACAGTGTTACAACACTGTGGATGAAAGTGTTCAGGATGCCAATGAGTAACAACACCAAGCAGATGAGTCAGGCTTTGTACCTTAAGCTTTTCGGTGACGCTATCATGAGTGATATTGCGGCCACAGTTTGACTGGCCAACATTAACCAGCTCAACACCTGTCTCTTCTATTGCAACAGTTAAAAGGTTCGTTTCGTCAAACGTCTCGCACCACATGGGCAAAACTTTTGAAATGTGACTAGGGTTGACACACGCGCTCATGTTTGATGCTACAGGCTTGGACAAGACATAATGGAGTAGTTTCAGCAATATGCGAACACTCTCGGCATCGTGGCTGAAAGAGGAAAATACATAAGAAATGAGGGATTTTATTTTACTTTAAATCAAGCGTTCATAGATCAGTCGCAAAAAGCCTGGAATCGTCACTTGGTAAGTTTCCGCTTGCGACGCCATTAAGTCAAGGACTGCCTTTTAAGGGCAGCGTGAGTCAAAGATCGGCCAATCACAACTGCCATGTCTTACCTTTGATAGTCGACCAACGTTAAACAGATCAAAAAACTCTCCTGAGCCACGTTACTAGGCACGGTCGCACCAGTCTTCCCTGAAGTGTTTTCGGTACTCGGCCAAAGAGTATCGCAAATAACTTCAAGCAAATTCATGATGGATGAAAAATCTTCGTAGCCACTTTTTCTGTCAAGTTATGAAGACGGTTAAATTGGGTCAGTCGAGGGACAAAGATAGCATGAATTGATCCTTTTCAAAAATAGTGGCACTTTTAACAACCTTTTGTCTCTATCAAACTGCCCGGCTAGCCTCACTTTGAGTAACATGTCTTTTTGTAATCTTTAAGAATCAAAGCAAGGCCAGCTTGCGTGGAAAAGTTAAACGTAGACAAAGGAATATTCAATTTGCCGCCATTTACGAGAAAGGTTTTAAGGAGGCAATTTACTTAAAATAAAAAATGCGTAAAACAAAGGTCATTTTGAAATACAAAAAGCTTAATTAGAGAAAAAGAAGGCGAAGAACGCAAGAGTAACAAGTACGACTCTAATGGCATGGCATGAGACATGACTAATGTTGGTTTTTCGAATTTATCAAAAGTAGGGGCGAGAAGGGCCCTATCGCTCTCACATCAAGAATGCTTGTTACGAGGGCGAAGATGTTATTCTAGTTTGGCATGAACCAACCTGAGGCACAGTGAGTGTAACCAGCTCAGAATTGTCAAAAGTAGGGGCGAGAAGGGCCCTTTCGCTCTCATATCAAGAATGTTTGTTACGAGGGCGAAGAGGCTATTTTAGTTTGGCATGAACCAACCTGAGGCACAATGAGTGTAACCAGCTTAGGACACCATATTTCTTCACCAGATCATAGGCGGCTGGGCGAATCTTACACGCTGCAGTAACGAGCTTCATCACCAGCGTCTACAGTGAAAAACAAACACAAACCATGTTAAGGTTTATAACAGGAACAAAATCGAAGGATATTCCTAAAAAAACCTGGCCACGAGGTTGTCCTTTCCTAATGGCAAGACCTCGCTCGAATCTTTATGTTGTATTTACCCATAAGCCACTCAAAGACAACATACATTGCTTACTTCATGTAACATTTGTTTATTATTCCTGAATAGCTTTGATTTCAGCGGTGCATCAGTGTAGCACTTAGTTGCGTTTAATTGCTAATGGTTTGCAATGCATTACCCTAGAGTGATGGTCGCTGATTGGAGAGTCGTGGAAGCTGATCGCCAGTTCGGGCACGTGGCGTTTCTTGTAAATGTAGTAATCTGGAGAATCTCTCAATCCATCAACCAGCATTTGGAGGATCCATTTTCTCTCGCTTCGATGCTAGAGTACAAGGCAAAAAAACTTTCATCTTTTTATCTGTTAAGAAACCAATGAAACTACGAAGATGGCGAACAAGAAAATACTCACTTAGTGCCATGCATCTTCGAAATTAATCAAAATAAGTATTATTCTAAGGATTTAGTTTACAGTCTTCAAACACTTATGCAAAGAGCTTGCATCGTATATTTATGTTATTGAACTAAAAAATCCTCGTAAAGTTAGACAGCGTAAAAGCGCGGTAATGGCAAAAAGCAGAAACGGTTTAGAACATGACATCAGGTTTTTAAAATTGATCAATCGAGACACACGTGCATACCTGGTTGCTGCTGCTGTTGAACAGTGTGTAAAACAAAGGTATTTCTTTAAAATCCATCATTGGCCTTTGAAGAAGGTAAGTGTTTACCAGTACGTACATGGAATGCTCTGTAAGAAGCAAAACATCGTAGTAAACATAGCAAGAATTCTTCACCTAGGGTTAGGACTCGAAACTGACCATTTCTCTTTCGTGAATAACTAAAATATGCCTTCCAACAAGTAGAAACACGTCATTCAGCGAGTTTAACTGAGACGGACAAATTATGTCATTTTTCTCACGATAAATTTAAAAATTTGTTATTGCTTGTTCCATCCTCAGTCCATCAAGACAAAGAATGAATAGCTGCAGCTACAATAGGTGAAAACCCCTGAGGTCAGTTCGGGCAACACATATGTACAGTCTTGCAAGAAAAGTTTCTTGGTCTCACAAAACACTGTTTTTCAATACTTCTTTTAGGGAAAACCAAAGTTTAGATCATCTTCGTCCCATGAAACAATTACAGAAACATTAGCCTCGATTTTTAACCCTGTATATCCTATATTAGCATATGCCAAATCAGTGAATAGCTTTTTTCTCCGCGCTATGAATAGTTCCTGAAACAGTACATATCCAAGGATATTTACTGTTTTGAGAAAGCTGTCAGAATGGCGACTCGTTTTGCAGCAATCTCGGAAGAAGAAATTCACGAAATAAATGATACAGCCATTCCCTTGAAAAACAAGAAAGCCACTAAATTTTGGATGTATGTAATCACAAGTAGGATGAAAGTTGTTTTACCACGAAATTTCAAGAAAAAGTAAAAAAAAAAAAGAAAATGAATCTTTCGCGTCTCGGTAAATATCCACCACTAGTCACCTAAAGTTCAGGGGATAACTGCTTGTATCAACTATCTGGATGACATTAAATGAAAAAAATTGGAAACAAGTTTAACATAGAAGACAAAACTTACCTGGTCGAAGTAGAATCTGTGCAGCTCGTCTAACGAAAGACGTGGTGACATTTGAAACACAAATGTTGGCTTCAGTTATTCCTGCTCTAAAACAATGAAAGAGATGTCGAATCTAAAAACAAGGAAAAAAAATAAAAGTGTAAGTTTAGAAATATACGCCGAACCTCTTTTGGTGGATGGTTAGTTTTACCATCCTGGCTCTCAGATGAAGTAGGTTGTGGATACGAATCGCGACAGGGTCGAGAGATTTTTTTCTCCGTGTGGACTAATTTTCTATCTAGCGCTAGTTCTCAGATAGAAAACATGGGGAAAACTACACAACACTGATCTATAAATAACAGTTTAATCTATTTTGTTTAAGGTGGAAAAACATCTGCGCACGAGATAGATCTTCATTAAGCAACTGTCCAACAAAAATGAATTAGAACAAGTGTGTTAGTACATAACAGCACGGTAACTGATCTACAAAAAATAATTTTCTTTCAAGACAAAAAAAAAGGTTTGTAAGAAAAAAATACTTTTACTGATTGTATCACAGAGCATAACAAAACTTGTGCGTGAACAGCTTAACTTTTTTGGTGTGTTTCTACTCAAAAAGAAAAAAAAAATCTACCGACCTTGAAATAATTTCAAAAAAAATTTTGTTGCTTTCTTTAGTGTTTCGAAGAATGGCATTTTTTTGTAATTTCTTTAATATTTTGTACCGAAACGGGTGCTAAGTGACTACTTCCGACCACTATTTTGTTTCACTGTTATTATGAAAGTAAATACTGTCTCATTTAATATCTACTATTTCTAAATCTAATATCAATTCGCGAAAGCCGAACTGGTATACACTAACAACTATCAACCATCTCCTTATCAATGCCAAAAGACAAAAATTATTGACTCCTCCTTCGCACCAAAAACTGACAAACTATTCTAATGGACAAACCTGGTCACCATAACTATTTCAGAGGAGCCGGTAGGAGTAAGGCAAATTGTTGTCACAGTAACTCTGAGTTACCTGATTTCTTTCCTTGAAAGTTGCTCCCTCCAAGTGTGCAAAGAACCTTGAAAGCACGTGATAGGCGGCCTGGCGCATGTGAGTATCACGTGATGCCAGTGCACTCACTACATAGCCAGCACAACCACGTTCAACGAATTTCCGACAGTCAACCAAAGAATCTACCAAATAAAGAAGAATGTGTGTTAGGAAAATGGTTAACCTACCTCTTTTACTCTACATTTACAAAAATATGGAAAAAATTTTCAAAGTGAACCAACTTATACGAGTTTAGTTCAGGTAGTAGCAATTTTTCGAATTGCTTTTTATACTTTCAAAACTCTTTCAAATCAATATTTAATATTAAAAAAACCTAACCTAGCGGTTCGCTCGATTTGGATGAACGTTTAAAAATACAATAAATACGGCTTTTGACAAGCGACAACACTCGTCAACTCTAAAACTAAGGAAAACAAAAAACCCTGATGTTTAAGTCTGTGTGGACAGTGGCCAAAGGAATTTTTGAATGTGGAGAAAAATATTTTGAAGTGAACATAATGCATGCAAAATAATAACTGAATACCACTTAACTTAGCGATGCTACTTAATATCTTATTTGTTACATAATTCTATTGATCTCGTACTCCTTTTATCCGACAGATAAAGTTCTAACCAGGAGGAGTTTCACACAGTAAAAGCTCTAGAGTACCTCAATGCAACCGGCATCACAGCTGATTAATAGAATGAAATCGGCTTCTGTAGAAACCAAGAAACAACAAGCATAAGACTTACTTGGGGTCAATAAAAAACTGAAAAATGGTAAGAGGAAACAGGGGTCGTAGAGTTCCTCTTTCTCTGTTTTCTTTGTAGGATGTTGCTGTGGTTCAACCACAACCTACGAGTAAAATATAAACAAAAGTTATTTTAACGTCTGGTGTAAGGAACAATTTTGAAAAGGTTGCAGAAATGTTCTTTTATTCGAGGAAACACGGTATAGATAAAACAGAATCAAGCACTTGAGAGAACAAACACCTAAGCTTGTTACATAAAAGATAAGAAATCATAAATAGGAAGAAAAAAAGGACAAATTTGGACCACTAATTTGCTTTACAAACAAAGAAAGACCATTATTACTTTTTCTATTGCGAGCTAAAAAGAAACAAATGCAAGAGAAAATCGTGCTTTTGTGATGCAATATTCCGCGTTAAACACATTCTAGGTCAGCTTCATACCTCAAGTTCTCTATCCAATGGAAACATTACTGCTGACTTATTCATCAATCCGACGTCTAACACTTCCAAAGTTTCGCTCATCCCCGGATGTCTCCATAGTGACGGGCCAATGTGCCGTCGAGCCCCGTAATCAACTGCTGCTTGACCCCACAGGAACGGTCTGGAATAGCAGCCAGAAGTTGATAAAAATAACAATTTGTTTCTCATGACAGTAAATTTAGAAGTTGCTTGGTGTTTCACTAAATTCGTAGTTGATAATGCTTATCCAAAGCTCTTTGAGAGAGTTCCTTAGGTTATTAAACAACTTAGACGGAAGTTTTCAAACGCGCGCTTCGTATTTGTACGCTATCTTGTTGTATTTTGGTGATTGTGCAGCTATATCAATGATGTAGTTTTAGAATTTCTATGGAAAAATATATTTCTAAACAAGTTTGTTTTTTTCTCGCGGCGCATTAATGCTTCAGCGTGTTTGTCATTCGTCCATCAAAATTGCTTCCTTTGAACCCTGAATGATTTAGCTATCAAAGTGTGTGCGGTTTAGTTACAAGTTTCTCATGTGAAGTTGGTGTAGTTGGCAGGTGTTAAGAGCAGCGCCTGGGTAGTAACCGTAGAGAGTAAGCAATACCAACGGCCTTTAAAGAAATTCTGCAACGAGAGTGGGTCAGAGAGGTAAGAGTCTAAGCTATCACATTGATTGTTGAAATGAGTTAAAAAAAATTAACATTACTAACCTGCAATTGGTTAGAGAGACTTTGTGCCTCTCATAAAACCGGATGAGATACAGAATAGTTTGGTCAGCCTCACTCGTTGAGCATCCATACGCTCCAAACAGCATCGCTAGGTGACAACTGTCACAACAATCCGGGCAGAGCTCCACAACAGTTACCAACAGCTTACCTAATGCTTCTAAAAAGTGAGGAGTTAACAATGTTAATATAAAATACAAAGCAAGTTCCAAACAAAATGACCCTCTATTTCAGTGTAGTATTCCTATTAACTTACAACATAAACATTCGAGCTCTAAGGAATTTGAAAACCTGCGAGAAGGACTAGAAGTACATCCATCTAACCTAACAAAAAAATTTAAACAAGAATTCAATCAGAAAGCATCTCTATACTGATAGTATATTAACCAAGAACCAATCAGAAAGCGTCTTCGTTGATAGAGCATTTAACCAAGAACCAATCAGAAAGCGTCTTCGTTGATAGTGCATTTAACCAAGAACCAAAAAGAAAGCGTCTTCGTTGATAGAGCATTTAACCAAGAACCAATCAGAAAGCGTCTTCGTTGATAGTGCATTCAACCAAGAACCAAATAGAAAGAGTCTTCGTTGATAGAGCATTCAACCAAGAACTAATCAGAAAGCGTCTTCGTTGATAGTGCATTTAACCAAGAACCAATCAGAAAGCGTCTTCGTTGATAGAGCATTTAA
>JAOBAT010012192.1:0-10182 GCA_026413305.1 Hydrozoanthus tunicans | reverse complement strand
GGTGGGTGGCGGCTAATACCCCCCCCCCCAAAAAAAATTGGGTCCCTAGGGTGGACCGTTGTTTTGACCTCTTCCCTAAAAAGTAGAACTACTTGCTGTCTATTCGAGTTTGTACGGCCAGAGTCATTCATTACTTGTTACAGATAAAGTCAGTGACATTTCATATACAGTTAAACTGGTTGTCAGTGTTTATGTTCACATATTCACAGTCATTCTTAACAAAGAACTGGCGGAAAATTAGAAGCCCCTTCTTAATCAGGGACCCGCGCTAAAAAGGGCTCGAGCCAGACGCTCATAACCTTCAGCTGTCAGTCAACCTCCGAAGTGACATGACATGAAATAAATGGCTATTCGTGTGTTAAATTTTCAAACTTTTGTTCCTGCGGTGGGAACATTTAGCAAAATTAACGCGAGGATTTGGGTGTTAGTACGTTGCATTCACAACGTGACATCTTCTTCTCAGGACCTCGAGCTCAGTAACGCACGCGCACGTAAACAGAAGTCACGTGCTTTTTGCTAATTCTATCTAGTACGATTAAAGAGACGCGGTTGTTGCAACGCGATTTTTGTTTTAAAGTCATAATCATTCTTAACACTTTCAAGGGAATAATTCTTTGATTAAAGTTATGACAATGTGACTATTGTAGCCAGAATTCAAGCTTATTTTTTTATTTTTTGGATTAAAACTGTTGTCATCTGTGAACTCAAAATTCAAATAACCAAAGAAAATTTCCACGTCTAAGTATGGTTTTTAATCAAAAAAAGATCGGAGTGTAAATTTTGACCGAGCAGGCTAGGGACTGGTAACCTGTAACGTAGCAGCAGTGAGTTATGTGGTTTTTGATTAAAAATTTTCTTTTTTATAAAAAAACTTTTATTTCAAACACTTTCAAGGGAATAATTCTTTGATTAAAGTTATAACAATGTGACTATTGTAACCAGATTTGAATTTTTTGAAATGAAAAACGATTGTCTCTGCTTCATGCCTCATGCTACGAAATATGCCTCCTGATACGTCATCATTGCACTCTTCAAGTCTAAAAAATGTAACAGAAACGGCGAGAAAAGGTTTTATTTTGAAAAATTACTACTATTAAAGGGTTCTACTTTTAATCTGGAACTTGAAAAATAAGCTTGATAGGGACTTTAAATTTACCTGGGAATGCCTTTGTCGAGCATTGTGTTTTTCAGAAATTAACTTTTATTTTTGCATTGAAAAAGCTACATTTTTCTTATATAGCTTTAGAACTTGTATCGTAGTTTCAACGAGTGCACCCAATCAAGTGCTCTATGGACCAGTTAACTAGTTTAGATCTCTAATTAGCTCTTTACTTCGTCTTGTTTTCAAATAGGATGTGAACCGGAAGCGAATTGCCCGGATGACGTTGGCGTTTTGTAAGAACAATCAAGTGGATTTTAAGCACGTAAAGGTACTGAACGTTTGATTACACTACTTTGATTTGTATTCACCATCCTTTACCCTCACTTTTGTTAGCGGATGAGAGTCTCTGACTCCCCTTGGACAGGACACTAATCTATCGCAGGTTAGCCCCCAGCAAAACTGGTACTCATTAACACACCTGAGTCGACTTGGAACAAATCGGGAAAAGTGTTTTGTTCAAGGACACAAGACAGTGGTCTGACTGGGGCTACGCGAACTCGTGACCCTGGAATTACAACCCCTCGACCCCTCCCCCCCCCTCCCTCCCTCCCTCCCTCCCAAGAAAACCTGTGCGTAAATAAGTTTATGTTTTTTAGCTGTATGTAATATATTTGTTTGCAGAGTGAGAGAAAAAAAGAAGCTGACTTTTGGACTTCCCTGGTGGATAATACTAGAAGAAACGCCCCTAGGTATGTGTAACGAAGTGCGATCACCGTTACGACCTTTGTTTGTTACTGAAACTTTGCAGAGAACTACTTGCACTCACAGGGGGAGGGGAGTTTGGGGGTAAAAAGGACGGAGATTTTCGTCGGTAAATGTGAAGAAGCGCCCTTACAAGACCTCACACCATCAAAAAAGGCTGGAGAAAACTGTAGAAAAACACTTGCTCGATTTGTTTGTGCATTCCTTACAACAATACTGTTATTTTTATAAATTAACCTTGATTTTTCTCTGCATACCTCTAAAAGATTCTGACCACTGAAAACACGACGAGCAGCCACTATGCTTACTCTTTTAAGACTTTTAATTAAAATGCCAAAAAGTGTTCTTTTGTTTTACTTTTTCTACTTTCAAGATGAAGAAATCGATTGTTCCAATGGCTATAATTTCATAGGTTTTCGTGTAGCAGCATTCCAGAGCTTGAAGAAGGGGAAGCCGAAGAGGACTTTGAGGTTAGCTGGTGTGATTTATCGTTATAGCACAAAACTTAAAGCAGTAGTATTTAAGGAGTGATAACAGTCGTATGTCACTTTCTGGCGACATTTTGTGATATTTTTGATAATAACAATGTTCATACTTTGTAATGGAGTAGTTTAAAACTTGAATATATAGTTGAAGAAACTATTGAATCACAATTGAAAGCTCAGAAAAAATTCTGAGTCACTGATGGAGAATCGAACCCACAACCCTCTGATTAATGGTCAGATGCTCTACCCACTGAGCTACAGAGACTCACAAGGGGTGCCGAGTCACTGGTTAAGTCCTTGTCTATTCCCGCTTGACATACTGCTCGCTCGATATGTCCAATAGTACGTTGCAACTTGCTTCTATTGTCAAAGGGTAGTTTGAAACTTGGATATATAGTTGAAGAAGTGATTGATTCACAAGTTGAAAAATTTTTTTTCTTAGCTTTCAACTTGTCAATCAATAATTTATCCATACTTTGTAATGTTGAAAACCTTTTTATTTGCTCAATAGGCTGAATGAAAAGGAAGAATCTTGAATGTTTTCAGAAATTTTGAATGAGTTTTAAGTTTTAGTTGGATAGATTGATAGTCATAAAGAGAAGTTCGATTTTTGGGATTAGTTGAAGAAGTTGATTGTACTCAACAAGTTCCCTCTTCAAATTTCCCTCCCAACTCTTTCAAGACCCCTAAAAATCTTAACTATAACTCTTAAATTACTATCCCCCATAATCTTAACCATAACTATGACCTTTTCGACCTGACCAATGGGGAAGTACCCGGTCCTTACTTTGCCTGGCCTGTTCGTCATATTTCATTTGTTGCTTATTTCTACAGTTGGATCGCATAATACTTATAAAACCGGGGACTTTATTTAAAGATAAAGAATTCAATACCTGTGCCATTTGATAGTTTGGTAGATTTTCATGATGCCAAATAACCTGTTAGTTTTTCTTTAAGTTTATGATATTGGTGGGTCTGGAAAGAAGGTTGTTGCCCTAAGTAACAGGTCTATGGTTGATTGTTTGTTTTGTGTCGTTGCACGTACTTTCCTAGCTTGCATGTGCCAGCAGTCCAAATGGACAAGGTTCGGTGAAGTCACTTTTGAAACGACTGTCAAGGTAATGCAACCTTCGCCTGCACGTAGACTTGTGCTATATTCTACTGTATCTTGATATCAATTGTTCGTTAAAATAGTTTCAATTTTTAAGTTCTGCTTTTACTCCACTTCTTCAAATACACTTTATTGAATGTAGTAAGAAACGATTAAAGTGCTCACCACTTGATTTATTTTTCGTAATTTAGTGGTTCGATTGTTATGGACATCAGATTCATGATTTGTTTTGGAAAATTTTAAAACTATTTGTTTCACGGCTTTAAACGTGGCTTAAAAATGAAAAGGTTTACAAAGATTGATCCAACTCTAGATTATTTTATCGATAAACAACAGTATGCTTTGATTTTTTTTCTTGATATCTAGCAAAAACGATTAAAGCATTTTCTCGGATTAGAGAGGAGTTCAGATGTAAATTTGCAAACCGTATACGTTTAACGTAAATTTAGTTTGCACATTTGCCATTTTGTTTCTCCAGAAAAAAGAGCACGGACTCTACGTCTTCTCAGGACAGTGAGTATCTTTCATCTTGAACAAATTTAGTTTTCTCAGGCTGCCTTAATTCTTTAAGAAATATAAGCTCTTCGATTTAAGAGAAGCCGGTAAATCAAGAAGGTTGACGCGAAAGAACTTGAGCCTATTTCTTTGTCCTATAGTCTCTGTTCTCTCGCAGCTGCTTTCTGGGTTTACCAGCTTCCGTCGAACTAAAAAGGTAAAATAAGGACCGCCTGTAGTCTATAGTAAGTAGAGTAAAATGGGCTCAGATTTATGCATAAATTGCATGATGCCATGTGTTTTGGATTCAATCAAAAAACTTTAGAAAAGGCTTGCACCGCAAGATGGAGGTCTGAGATTTCCCTGTGAAGACTGAGCAAATGAGATGAACAAATTCTTCATTATATGTTTTATCAAAGTTACTTGAAGATTTGAATAAAAGATAGAAAGTTAGTAGAGCGGTTAAAAAGAAAAAAAAGGTTGTAAAACCCGCGGTCATTACAATCCTGCCCTCTTAGCAGCCAATCAAATTGCAGCCGGGTTTTGTCTGGCCTTTTAACAAAAAAATTTGATTACTTCGTAAATTGGCAGATATGACTCGATTCTGTGTTTATAAGTAAGACGTCTTAATTATGCAGAAAACACCGTTAAGTTATCACATGCAAACCCTCTTTAACTTTGTCTTGCGTTTACTACTTTGAATGTTGGAACGTGTTAACTTGTTCTGTTCCGTAGGAAATACTCCAGACTTTCTTGAAACTGCCGTTCATGTAGACTCAGAAAAGTCTCGTACAGAGATCATAAAACAGAATGCTGTAAGTAAAAAGGTTAATAGAAAAAACCCATTCAAAGATCGTATCGAAAAAAAAGTTGTTTCTAGTTTTCCATGTTTATTTATAAAACAATTGTTCTTAATGGTTTTTAATTTTCTTGATTTTTTAATCATTTATTGTATATTTTATATATTTTATCTATGGATTATTTTATTTGATGAGTTGCTGGGGAACTCGAGCAGCTCATTGTATTTTAAATAATGTTTGTTAAGGAGTTTTGTCCTGATGGTACCAAAATACTATTGGATCAATCCCGGTTACCAGGGTAACGACCCCTCCCCTATTCTAAACCCGCCCCAACCTTTGCTCTAATCTTTACCCAAGAGGGGGATGGGAGGTCATGATATGTCCAGTTCTCTTTCATCAAGATTTGAACTAAAAAGTTCGTTGCTACAGAATTCGTAGTTGCTGTTTTGGAAATGTGTTTGGTTCAATCCCTTGTTTATAAAAAACAAGCTAATGCTCGCCTTTTTTAATTGTTGATGTTTGTTGTTCAATTTTTCTTTCCTTCAGGCGGTAGACCAACTTCGAATTCATCTTCAAAACCACTTACCAAAAGAGCCAAGGGGAAAACTGCAAAATATTGCAGTTGCATTTGCCAGTTATCAGGTATACAAATCAGCAATGCTTTAGTTTGAGATTTATATAATATACTTACCATATGGAGTACGATTTAACAAGTAAATGGGTTTCACGTGACGTCATAGCGGATATGTTGATGACTTTGAACAACAGAATTTTGATTTGATTTCTTTTGCTTAAGACACCAACATGGCCATTTCGTCTTTTGTGCTCTAGGGAGTGCGTGGAACCCAAGAACACAGTAAACACCCGCATAAAAGAAAACTTGTTTAGGGGCTCAGGTTTACATTGTTCTTATTTATTGGGTGTTTTCTGGAAAATCAGCCTAAAAGTGTCCTTAAGGTGTTCCTAAAATTATCAAATGGTAGTCTGAATCTTGGATATATAGTTGAAGAAATTATTGATTCACAAGTTGAAAGCTCATAAAAACTTTTGAGTAACTGACGGGAATCGAACCCGCTACCCTCTGATTATCGGTCAGATGCTCTACCCACTGAGCTACAGAGACTCCCGTGGGGAGCCGAGTCACTGGTTGAGTTATTGTCTATTCCTGCTTGACATACGCCTCTCACAAACTGCTCGCTCGATATGTCCAATAGTACGTTGATGCTTGCGCTTCTATTATCAAATGGTGGTCTGAATCTTAGATATATAGTTGAAGAAACTATACTACCAGTGACTCGGCTCCCCATGTAAGTCTCTGTAGCTCAGTGGGTAGAGCATCTGACCGGTAATCAGAGGGTTGCGGGTTCGATTCCCGTCAGTGACTCAGAATTTTTTCAGAGCTTTCAACGTGTTCCTAAAATTGTTTCTAAAAATTAAACTAGAAAAGGAGCCAGAAGGTGACATTTGTTTGGTTACATAATTTTATGTAGCATAGTCCAAATACCTTGTACCCTGAAAATTCCTATAACTGCAGTGAAACAATCTGTGCTATAGTCTTTGAAGTTTTTAAAAATTAAAGAATATCTAAATCGGTAACTCGTGCCTTCCAGCTTTAGATATAATAATAATTTTCATTTTTCAGGCTGGATGTGTACTTATGTGTATGGTACTTTTAACCAAATTTCAGCCTGAATGTGCTTAACCCACTTGTTCTTTTATGGGGGTGCTTACTGTAGTGTCACTACCTGATCACGAAAATGCAAACGCGAATCCATTTACCGTATCATCACATCAAAAGTAGTATTAGGGGCGGGTTAGGTCAGTTGAAGCCCAGGCAGGGTGTAAGCAGCAGTAGTTAGTCCCCAATTCAAAGTCTTGTTATTTAATCATTACAACAGCGATAAATTAGCTAAATACATCTTCTTCATTTTCAGTTTTCTAAAAGGAGCATTTTATCTCTTCCAGTATGAACAGTCAAGAAGTCTTCTTAGAATCTTTTGGTCAGCTTTTGGGTTTAAAGCGGAGTCAAACCCAAACACAATTCCTTTGTAAGTATACGAATCTATTGTAAGTTTTGGTAGGTTAGTTAAAAACGCCTTGATCTAACTATTGAGCCCCAGATGATTATCAACATCTAACCTCTCCTTACGTAACTCATGAATACAAGTCATTTTGTAATGAGAAGATGGAAATTGATATAACATAGAAAACTGCCAAAGATGAAAGGCAAAATTCTCCCAAACTGGTAACAAGAAATGTATGGGATCTAGTTGGAAGAATCTAATTGCAAAGCGCCATTTGGCATCTTATTGGCGGAAAGGCTTAAGGGAAGCCATTTTATCAACCCGCCTCGTTTTAGTTTTAAGAACATACTTTTTGTAGCTACTGCGCTTGCGCTAGTAGCTATATTGTTATTGGGTGCGATGTCTGAGTGTCCACTTTTTTTGGGATTGCTTCGGAGTCGTCTTCGGAAACACGAAGGACTTTTGGTCGTCGCGCGAGGTATTAGATTTCAATGGACTTTATAGGTTTTTCTCAAGGTAAAAAAAAAATATTTTAATTGCTTCTTAAGTTTTTTCTACTTTGAATCAGGCAGTTCTTATTGTTTTGTCCAAAAAAATCAAATAAGTTTTACCGTTGAATTCACTGATGTCTCATTGTGAAATACGATCCCTTTCCGTAAAAATATCAACAGAGGAACGCTTCGCAACGTCAGATTTCTCCTCGTGTTCTTGCTTCTGTGACACTAAAACTAAATCCGCATCTGTCACGTTCGATAGAGATTTATTTGAACTCTGGCGCATAGTGAAGCATGAACACAGTAGCTACATGCACGCATTGCGGGCCTATTTTTTGACAATAGGTGTTAACTGACATTCGCTTAGAGTACTAAAAATATCACTTTCGGACTTTGATGAAAACTTTCTCAGAACTGAGTTTCCCCAACATGCAGCAAAAAGAACCCCGACTTTCAAAAACAAAACCCTTCAAACTGTGCAATCTTTATCAAGTTCCAATTGCAAAGCTAACCCTGAAAGCGTACTTGATAGTTTTCAACGGAGGTAAAACCGGAGTACCCAGGGAAAACCTCTGACGTCAGAGAGGAACCACAAATCCAGCTCACATACTTCCCCGGCCGAGAATCGAACCTGATTCGCATTGGCGAGAGGCGAACGCTCTTGACGGTTTGAAGGATGAATACTATCAATTATATCACGCACTAATGAATAACCGTACCATCTTTATGGTTTATTTAGGTCATGCCAAGGAACCGTGCGTGACGTAGCTCTTTTCCATATGCTGCAGAGGTACTTCACTGCTGTAAAGGCTCTGCGGTTCCCATTTCCTTCAGGTCGGTGTTTGAAAGGGTAATTTCTGTCGTCTCTGAGAAAATAAAGTCATCAAATACTAATCTTTAGGCTTTCGCGTGGATAAGACATGATAAAAGAAAAAATCTATAAAAGTTCTACGGTTTTCACGCGTTAAAAAGTTTAAAATTTAAAAATGCATTTACGTTTCGCCTTCACTTGTGGAAGGCTTCATCAGAAAAACCGTAGAACTTTTATAGATTTTATCTTTTATCAAAGTCATCAAACTTGAAAAACAATAATTATTATTTGAAGTTTTCCGAGTCAAGGACAAACATCGTGGATATTTTTTCCTTGTGAAGCGATACACTTAAGGGGTTAGCGAAGCGAATCAAACAACCAGTAGAAGTCTATCAAGCTTTCAAGTCCTTTGGTTTTGAATATTCAAAATCATTACCAAATCATTGATTTTTTATTGTTGGGAAGTGATGAACGCCTACAGGGCAGCAGCAAGGCGACTCATTGTAGCAGTAAAAAGAAGTAGTATTCTTCTTCGTACCTCGACGTAGCTGGCTGAATTTGCTTACATCATTGCCCTCTTTTTATAAAATTCGTGAAAGATTAAGCTAAGCTCGTTTTAATACAAGAACGCAATACTTTTGAACTCTCTAACACTTTATTGAATGTCAAACTTTGAATTATTTTTCTATTGGTGTTTATATCTACACGCTTTTTTTATAAGACCAGTGAATTTGGCCGATTGAGCGGCGATTTGAGCCTCAAATTGTTCTTAAATTGTTCTTATTTCTATGCGTTGTTTAAATCGAAAAACTGACTTTACTCTGGGCATTATACATCAATTAACAGTAACAGCGTTATTAAAATGAAGCTTTTTGTTGTTTTGCGTTGATCAAATGTTCTTTTACTACAAAAGCTTGCCTATTTCCCTATGATGATCGATACAGTATTCTGTATTCATGTTTATAACGCTTGTAAGGAACAACCTTCAAGGTAGTGTTTTTAAATGATTAAAAAAAATTTTTAATTCCGAATCATTTTTTTGTAAACCTAAAAAAAGTTGCTCAATCGAGCCCCGAGCCTCAGCTTGTTCTTAACTTGTTCTTCCGTTGATGTTATTGAATGTTGGTACAATGCAAACAGCCTTACTGAAAGTTAGTTCGTTAATGAAGTTCGTGGAAGTGCTGCTAATGAACGTTGACTCGCCGTATTGTTTCAACTGTTGGTGTAAAGAAATTTATATTTTGCGTCAATGACTAGCAAAAGGTGTATATTTATTTTATAGTACTTTTTGCAAGTATTTAACCTAACGTTTTGTCGTTTGTTTATTGCAGGTTTTCAGACGTTTTTCACTGTCTTGGCTTTTCGCACATTGGAACACAGGTACACGAAAGGGAGAACCTTGATACTTATTGGGATTGAACCACCAGCTAAGACCTCAATATAATCCATATACATTTTCAGTTTCGTCTCCCCTTTTTCAAAATGGCGGCCCGTGGCACAACTCGTGCATAGTTTACAGCCCAGGCTACCGCTCTTTTTCAAAATGAGCTCTAGGTGCCGTAAACGCTCTAACAAGCGCCTGGGTGGCCTATGGCATTTTTAGACATTCCAGACGGGGTCTTGTTAGAGAGAGGGAGGCTTATTAGAGAGGGGGGTTTATTGGAGAAAAGTGGTCTTATTAGAGAGAGGGGGGCTTATTAGAGAGAGGGGCTTAATAGAAAGGAGGATTTATTAGAGAAAAGGGGGCTTATTAGAGAGGGGGGCTTATTAGAGAGGGGCTTATTAGAGAGGGGGGCTTCTTAGGGAGGGGGGCTGCTTAGAGAGGGGGCTTATTAGAGAGGGGGGTTTATTAGAGAGGAGGGCTTCTTAAAAAGGGGAGCTTCTTAAAAAGGGGAGCTTATTAGAGAGGGGGAGCTTATTTAAAAATTGTCAAGAGCCAAAGACAGAAAGATAACATTAAGTCCGGTTGCCAAATACATTTGGTAGGTGCCTCTGTGTTCCGCTGGCGTTATAATCTGCACTTTTGAAAAACTTAAAAAGATGTAATCGTTGACAAAATCTGTTTTTGATAGAGGACGCCTTATATGACACAGGGTTT
>JAOBAT010012170.1:0-10183 GCA_026413305.1 Hydrozoanthus tunicans | reverse complement strand
GCCCATCAGTTGTCCTGATGAAGGCTTTTGTAATAAAGTCGAAAATTTGGCAAAGGAACATTTGTGTTTTAGCCGGTATATTTTTTATCTATTAATTCACTCTGGCAAAGATCTACACTCTTGGGAGGTTATTTTGAAAATATATAGATAGATAGATATAGATATATAACAATACACAGTTATTTTAGACTAAAATTGGGCTATTAAGTATAAGTTATCAGAAGAAAATTGGGCAGTTACGCTGAAAAGATCACAAAAAGGTGTTGTTATCAAAGTTAATGCAAGAGAGATAAAGCGAATGACAAGTCGTCATTCTGGACTAAACTGGACTATATTCAAAACAAGTTTGAAAAACAGAGCTAAGCTGGGAAAATCATATTCAAACAAAGCAATTAAAAAGCTTCCAGTTCTCGATAAAACCATAAAACGAAAAATAAATCTGCGTTTATCGCTTTAGGAAGCAGACAAATTCATGCCTCAAAGACATGAATTAAAGATGTTCAAAAAAGAGTTATGAATATCTCAACTCACTTTAGAACGGCCTGCTCATTTTATCTTTTGTCAAAAGCCTTACCGATTCAACTGACAAAATGCCAAAAATGTCAAATTTTGTTTTAAACCGATGCAGCTGAAAAAATTTGTAGCTTGATTTTTGTATTCTGCATTTGATCAAAAGTAAATAAAATATCGATTACGGTTTGAGGAAGCACATTGATATTTTAAAATGTATTTACGAAATGCAAGTTTGAAGAGCAAACAGCTAGACATTAAGAAACTGCATGCAGTCGAAACGTTCATTGAAAAATGTAGTCCTTTGTTAAAGCGCCAACTTGGCCCCATGCCGACAGGAAAAACGTCAAAAATGTTAATCATCATTTGACTATTGAAATTAACACACTCACAAGACAGCGACACGAGAAAATAATTGCGTCAGCATAAATCGATCCGGTGATATCAACTGTCGAGCCTTTTCGAAATGAAGTAGCCAGCTATCATAAAAAGACTTTTAAAGGCTTATTCGATAGTACACTGCATAGAGGAATTCACAGTTTACATTTTTAAAAACCATTTTATGATTTTCACTTAAACATATGAAGAAACTTTACAAGAAAACCGCGTGGTAAAACAAAGCTGTAAGAAAGCTTTGATAGGAGTAAAAAGTAGAGAAATAGTAAAATTTGTCACCATAGTCCATACAAAAGAAATTGATTTTAAAATCTCAAGCCAGACAAGGAAGGCTTATATAAAGAATGTATTTCAATTTAATGTACAAATTCAAGCGAAGTTTAGTTTGGTTTTAAATGATCAATGAACAATTGTTTAAGCTTTTAGATGCGACAGAGAGAAAGGTATTTTGTAGGCATTTGAATGTATATAAAGCCAAATTGGGCATACTTAATAAGCGCAAGACATACGGTCTTCCATGGTCACCTATAGCTTCTTGTTGTCTGAGCAAAAAAAATATTCACTTTAATGTTGTCAAAGAAGATTGTGACAAAGCTACGCGAATCTTGATTAATCAAAAGAATACAAATTGGGCTTTAAAAAAGAAAGAGTTTACAACATTCTGCTTCCCTTTGCCGTTATATCCTAGTATCGCTTAGCTTCGTCGAGCGTTAAAGAGCTTTAAGGGCTGATGTTTTTGTCTTAGAAGTAAAAACAATTATACTCTTTCGATGGTATATGATAGATATAGATGATGTGGCAATGAAATGTGAGTTAGTTTGTGCTGTGAAGACCTTTGAGATTTTTATCTTTTTACGTTGGGTGGAGGGGTAAACAGTTTAATTTTACAGAATTAACAAGGTTTTTAATGGAAAATCTAAACACTCAATGTTTTAAAGGAACTGTATGCCGTTCCTTAAAAAAGAACGTAGTTTTGCATTTTGGCATAACCCAGGGTTAAAGTTAACCAGCCTTTAAACAAACCAACCCCGATCCGTGGCCATATCTTTGATGTTTAGAACAATCTTTTTTTCAGGTTCGGTCACTTTCCCAACTGTAACTAAAAGTAGGAAGAGATCGTTTATGTATGATTTTATGTAATCATCTATAATTTTCTGTTATTGCTTGCTTGATAAACCTTTTCTTTGTAGTTTCTTGTAAGTTCCATTCATATACATTTGGCCCTGTAAGCTACGTTCAAACAGAAATTGACCTTACTTAAAGAGTTCGTCTCAATTTAGTATTTTTTACACCATAAGCTCATATTTACAGTTTTAATTAAAAGTTCTACTTCACGCAGTGTTTCGACTGCAATGAATAAATCACACTTTTTGCTAATTAAGCACAAACACTTGGCACTGCCTAATTGTTGCTTTATTTTTGAATAGTTGGGCTTATGTACAGCTCTTTCCATCTGTTGCTTTCATGAGTCCACAACACTTTCTCATAACAAAAAACCTTTGGGTGGTCCAGTTTTACGGTCTTCGTGGTTTTTTTTCGTCAAGAAGGGCATTGCTAAATATCTAGATAGTATGGCATTTGAAAGTCAACAAGAACCTGTACGATTTGACCTGCACTTACGTGATCTGCAAATTTCAATATTTTGTGTTTTCTTTAATAACAGGTGACTTTCATCTAAATGTAACGGAAGACATTTGAACTGAAAACCATGCACATAAATAATTTGCCCGCAAACGTTTGATCCGTTGGAAAGATAAAGTCGATATTAAAATGTTTGAAGTAAACGTGATATAAAAATGAATATTTGACAGAAGCATTGTTAATTTTTTTTTTTTTTGTAAAGCACTGTAATTATTTAAGCTGGCCAAGCAAGCCTTCTTCGGTTGATGAGGTACAAAATTGATTTGTTGCAATTTTAAATATTTATGACATTTGTAAAAAAACAAGTAGCTAACTTATGGCGTGGCAGAATTCAAAACAAATGAACTAATAGATAGAGGAAATAATGAATAGAAATAACAGTAAACAAAAGTAATAAAAATGAAGAATTGTAGAAAAAAATTAAAAATTAACAACTCTCATCTCGCAGGTTTAGCTAGATTGATCTAAGTCAAGGAGCAACTTTTCTTTTCTTTTCTAAATATTAATTTTTAACCATCTATATATGAGTTATATCTAACCTTCTGTTTTGTTTAAAAAGTTAGCATAAAACCAAAAGACCTACGCAAATTACTTAGGAGACTAGAAAGTTGGTACAAAAAATTACAACAAGAACACAAACCTTGTCATCTCGCTTCTACAGTAGCTAAAATAATATTTCAAGGTCAAACTGATGAAATTGCTTAACGCGTACAATTTCCTCTCGATTTACTATTTTCATAAAACTTTTCAAAGAAAAAAAACTCTGAAAGACAATGCTGTGTTTAAAACCAAAAATAACTATAAACTTTCATTGGAAACCAATCTAATTTTCATGCATGTTATCAAAAACGTATTTCCATCCGCTTTTCATGTCGGGTTCGCGAAAGCCAAATGGGTAAACTTTGCCGTATATTGGCTGGAATTGTAACACAGCTAGTTTAACAGTACTTTTATAATTTAATTGCCTTTGAGGGTAAACGTAAACTGAGGGCAACTCTTAGGAAAATAGTTGTGAGCCGTGTAGAGCGGACTGTCTAAGACCCTCAATACCACAGTCAACTGTAAACGATTGTTAAGCGCTTTGAACCTATGGAAAAAGCGCTATATAAATACTAATTATTATTATTATTATTATTATTATTATTATTATTATTATTATTATTATTATTATTATAAACGTCCAGAACATTTAGTTAACTGATTTATCTTTCCATATATATTGTAAACTATAACAGCAAACCTCTTTGTTTGCCCGTAATTACTCAAAACATACATGGGCAGTATAAAAAGAAAACATAAAAATCCAAGGCTGAAAAATTTAATACCACCTCGCCCAAGAACTAAAGAGTGATGCTGATATTCAATGAATTGCTTTTAACCCTAAAAAGTCCCTCTGAATCTAAGGACGACATTTATGAACATACAGTGATAACAGGGGCAAAAGGTTTGTCATAGGCTGTTTTTCTGAATACAATTTTAAACGTAACCGGAACCATATTCTGAAACCGCTGATTGGTTTTGCCAATGAAGTGTTGGAGACATTGACAGCTAGGTTAAGAGGCAGAAAATAAAAACGACATACATCACATTAAAGTATATTAAGCAAAAGAGCATAGAAATTTCTATTAAATTCGCAGTAAAACCAAACGTTGAACTTAAAGAAATCAAGAAAAACAGATACAAAAAACACATCATTAGGTTCAACTGCTTGAGGCCAAAAAATTGCAACAGACTTTTAACGAGACTGTGTTGAACTCAACTGTTTTGAAAGACGAAGAACACATCAGTTATTATATCCATACAAAATTTCGTTACTGATCATTTCTGTAGCTTTTTAATAAATACAAATGCAGATGGTCTTGCCATTGTTTAATTTCAGCAAATCGCGAAGCAATTTGTTTGGATTTTGTTTCACCATGATGGCAGCATGAAGTTTTGCCTTCCGTGACGGATTTCCAACCATATGGTTTTTGTACCTGGAGTGCTCATTGGCATGTATCAACATGTACAAGCAACGCTTGTAATGAATTTTTCTTTTACAAAGTGTTCTGACTGTCTGATGGCTTTTTATCTTTTGGAATTAACAATCGGTCAAGTCGTTCCATCCAAATCTAAACTGCCAAGTGATTGCTTTAAAATATTTCATCAAGAAAGAAAAAGAATTGAAAAAGTAACGAAACTTTTGATTCCTTCAAGCTTCAAGGTTTGATGTTGTTATATTATGACTGAATATTTACAAAATAAGGTTTAGGAGAAAACTGTCACAAAGTCACCTGCACTAATCGTAAGGTAGCACAACTAAGATAATTACGTATATTTTACGAGTGTTTTTACAACCTATCTTTGCAACACTTCGCTTCTATATATGTGTGAAAACAACACAAAAATTCCTTTTGGCAACAAATGTTCTTCCTTACTTAAAAACATCTGGTTACTTTTGATAGCAATAGTTTTAAATGTTTAAATAGGTTCTAAAATTGCGTCTCTTTGTTCGACTCTTAGTATTTGCATATGAATCTACAAGGCATTGAAATTTTTATAAAGAACGATGAATGCATCAGCTTTAAATGTGATAAATTGCTCCGCTCTGCCGGTAATTTAAGTAACTCGGTGTCAAATTAAACCCGCTTCACTACCAAGTTTCGTTTGTTGTTGTTTTCAGAGAAACAGATGTTCTATGGTTATTTTTAATTTCAATATATTTCAGCATTTATAGCAAATTGAGACAGAAGTGATAACATCTGATTACTGACCTATTGATCTAATGCAATCGCTCTGTATATAAAGAGTTCACATGGTCTTTGATCTGTGTCGAACACGAAAAGAGCAAAAAGGTAAGTCGTTCTTAGTCTTTAGATCAATTTTTCTTCAGTTAACAAGTCAGCGATCCTCTCTTTTTTATAAATTAAAAGTTTCTATGTTCTGCTTAATACTTCCCCTAAAAAGCTAAATCTTTTCACAGAAGTCGCTTTTCTCCTTAGTCAAATTCTAAGACGCAGGTTGATATGGTTTTATCACGATCTCATACCAGATTGCTTCAAAGGCAACTTTGGCTTTCATTTTCTGACATCGCAGAAACCAACATCTTATCGTGGCATCAGGTTTTCATAAACACGAGCATTTAGCACGTTTTCAATTGGTTAGCAATTACTTTGAAGCGTTCAATTATTCTGTTCTTGTTTTGTTTTGACACATTTTGAATGGCAAGATGTAAAAAGAGGCCGTTTAAGTTTATTTCTTATTTTGTCTAAGAAGGATTTCCACGCAACTTGGTATGTCAACTATACTTGAATTTATTGAATTTTCCTGTTGTTGAGAGCAAGCATGCGTAACTATGAGCAAAACCTTTAGTATAACGCTTTTGACGGCATCATAAAATCTGGTTTGTCGTACTATGAAAAAACTTTTAACATGCAAAAATACTTTTGAAACTTAAGTGGTGACGCAAAATAGGTGAAGCAATGAATTAGAAAAAAACACTCTACAAAAGCAGCATGCAAAATTATTCCTTTAAGCGCAATAGTGTATAACATTTATGGAACTAGAGTAAAGTAAAATTTGAATGGCATCATAAATGCATGGAAAAAATTGTTAACAGGAAAGGGATTTAATGATTCGTTTTTTCTTAATTTGATTCTGCATCAAACCAATTTACACTAACGAGATTTAGATAGCAAAGCAAATATGGAAATTTTGTTCTCTTACGCATGTGTATGTTGGTCGTATCACGTCTGTTCCCCTAAACGGTGAATGCGTGTTTACTAGCTAATAGTTTGTTCTAAAGTAGTATAGCCCTCAAAAAACATGACTTTGTTGGTGTCAAACGCAGACTTCACAATTATACCCCTAAGAATGCCGGAGGAGAGTAAGAGTAGATACGTACGGAAACACGAAGTCAACTGTACTATAAAGAACTGTACTGCATGCAACTTTAATCCCAAAACTAAACAATCAGTAGTCAAAACATAAAGCTTTGGTATTGAAAACATGATTTGCAAAAGAAAAAGTTTAGAGTTCATGCAGTGGCGTCTGTCTGCTATCTCGTATTTTGCTTCGCTTTTGCCGTTCTAAACAGCTTTCGCCGGGAAGAAAAGAAATTGATTTCTCTTTTTATCGTTCACTGCAAACTTGTAAAACGATTGAATGGGCAAATAAGGTTTTCAGTTGTTTGTTGGTAATTGCGTGAGTGTTTTGTTATTTTTTGTATGAAGTTATTTAGACCATTTTTTGTAAAGCATCTTGGACCCGCATCGTCATAAATATTCTGTAGCGTATGTTAATTTTGGGATTGACCGTTGGTGAGAAGACATATTCCACTGGTCATTGAATTGATCTGGATGGGGAAATAAAGATAGCGCCGAACAGTAGTAATCAGAAAAAATATGTTTTTAGTAAAAATGCATTATTTGTTTCGTCTTTCTAAAAAACCTTTCAAGGCTGTGGAACCAATACAAGCATCACAATCCAACCGTTGTTCCTTTTCACCTGAGGCAGTAAATTTTTTTTTTTTTTGTTTACTTTTTGCAACATTTCAGCTTTCGGAAAATTATATATGAAAGAAAAATCATCTGTTGCCAGCAACGTTAAAAACGTATCAAAATGCGTCTCTCGGGGTTTTTTGTGTTTAAAGTTTTAGTTTTCCTTATTAAATTTTTATTCAGAATTCAGTTATTTAATTTCAGTCATGAATAAATAACTTGCGCACTGTAGGTCTGTTCCAATGTCAATAATTTTCAAATCCAGATTTTCCCTTCTGGTCGCTTTTATTCTTACCAGCTAGAGAATGATAGAAAACATAAGTCAATAATATTGAAAATTTTCCTTTTGCAAATCAAAAGTGTTGTTTATTAAACGATAATTCCAACGAGCACTATTAGAATAATTGTTTAATATACAACACTTATCAGCCAATGGCGAGGGCATAACTGGGAAACCTCAGACCGAGGGCGTGATGTATTGAATGGGGAAGCGAGACTTACATCACTAGGCTGAGGTTTAAAACTACCCTATAAAGACCAAGCTAAGAGAAGGGAAACGAGTTCTACATTGTATGTCTTTTCCCCCCAAAAAAAATTGTTTTTTTTTTAAAAAAGTGAAGTATAAAAATAGAGCGGTTAAAAGAATAAATGTTTGTAGTGACCGCGGTCGTTGTAAAACAATCTTTTCCCGCTTAACGGCCAATCGGATGGCAGGATTTTTTAACGTTCCCTTAAATTAATCAAGATATTATTTGTTTGTTCTTTTTGTCAGGAAAATCTGTGAAAGTGATCAATATTACTAATTTCAAACAAAACAAGATGATTTTCCTCAAATTCCTGTTCGTCTTGCTTTCCGTCATGGTTTTCATTATGATGGTCTTGTGTCACTGTTCGCACGCGCTTCAAGAGAGGAAACAAGAAGGTACCCTGGCAAGTTCTGTTAACCAAATAAACACTTTGGCACTAACTATTAGAGGAATCAACACCAAATAGAACTATATTTTAATTGTCAGTTTTATTAATGCTTTATTAATGTTGGTGTCCTCCTGGGCCCAGTAGTTCAAAGGCCACTAACCAAGGATTGAAGTTTTAACCTACGTTGTTCCCAACCTTACAAAGACTGATTTGAGCTGAGATTTTTGAGTTGATGAGTTTTGTCGGTTGAAAACCTCAACAATATTCTAAACGAACGTTAAACTTATCCAAAAAGAAGAAATTGCGGCTTCAATTTTGTCTTAACCTCGGTTTAAAGTAAACCGTCCTTTGAACAACCCCGCAGGAGTAATGTTTTGCAATATAATATTTTATGTACTGAAAAAAAACATTGTAAAGAGATAAAATAAAATTTGTAGTGACGTAGAAGAGAAAAGTTAGAACTAAGAGAATGGAATTGAGTTGAGTGGATTGGAACGGATTGGAATTAAGGTAGGAGATAATAGAAAAGAACAGAATCGGAATAGAATAGAAAAGGGTAGAAGAGAAAAGAAGAAGAAAAAAAGAGAACAGAACAGAACAGAACAGAACAGAATAGAATAGAGTTAACTTTAAGTAAATTAACTTTAAATGAATTAAAGTCCGTTCCAAACGTCGCTCTTTTCATGCATCGAATGTAATTAACGAGTTAACTGCATAAAAAGTGCAACGTCTGAAAAAATTAAATTCGGCAGAATTGAATTATGTGCGGCTTGTGTCGAATATTCGACAGTGCCTGCCGGCAAAACTCGGCAAACATTCGACTGTAATGTTTAAACGTCGAACTTCTCATGCAGCGAATAAAATGCATAAATTATGTCAAGAGCACCCAACGGGACATTTCATCAAAATAGTATTGATATCGATTTGGGAAGATAATTAAGTATTAATTATTAAATTAAGTTAATATTTATACCATCTTTTGTTTGTTTGTCGCACAATACAAGTTCGAATTATATTCGATGTGTGTAAAATGCGACGTTTAAAACGGGCCTAAGGCAAATTAAATTGAATTGAACTTAAAAGAGTAGAGTATAATAGGAAGGAATATTTTAGTCGGTTAAAAGCAATGTTTTTTTTGCAGAGCCACAAGATGATGAGAATACTGACATACATGAATTAGGCTTCAAAGAATTGCTGAGGAGATATGTTGCGGGTAAATATATTACAGAATAGGGACCAGAAATTTGCGTATATTTAAAAATAAAGGGCAAGTGCACTTATTTTCCATGTTTACTCATCTTATTGTCCAGTAAATATTTCTTGATAGAACAGTGGAGTAAGCAAACAAAATGTTAACGATTTCTGTCTACAGGAACAAGCACAACTTTGGCGCCATCAACAGCCTTTTTTGCAATTGCAATTGTCTAAACGTTGATGACGTTAACACAGGAAACGATGAAACTCGTTATTGCTTTCAAAAATAGTAAATAACTCTGCCTAAAAAAGTAACTGAAACTTAATTGTTTTTTGTCTATGTTACAAATTTAGTAGTTTTTCTTTGAAAATGCATGTTTGTAAATAATTACCGCCATTTTGGAATTTTAGTGGTTGCCATGGCAACATAATGAATAAGGTTTTAGCTCAATCTTCTTTAATTTCGCTGAGCTCTAAGGCAATTAATACTAAGCAGCAAGGTCTTTAACTTCTGAAAATCTCTTTGATAGATTACCGCAATTGCAGAGCTCCTTACAGTACCAAATCCTGAGTTCTCTGTTGCTAAAGCGTAGTTGTGACAACGTGATACCTTTTTCCTAGACATGTTTCGAAAAAGATCATGAAGCTCATTACATTGCCCTAACGTATTCAAGCCGTTGAGTTATCGTTCTCATGAATAACATATAATTGCTAATATGTAGGTTTGGTTCGTTCATAATATTTCCGTAGAAAACGACGGCCGCGAGGGAAGTCTTCATGGACATATCGTAGCTGTGAACCAGGCTCACCTTGAGGCACAGAAAAGGTACCAAGAACGCAAGCAGGCGTTTCTGTCGTCAGATCCCAGCGAGAACGTGGCAGTCATGGAAGAGATAGAAGCTACAAATGAAGGTATACACAACAATATCAAACTTTCAGCCTCGAATTTTACGTTTCTAGCGTCCTGATTGTTTCACTCAATCTAGGTTATCAGTTCATATCAATACCTAATTAACCCTCTCCTTCTGATGCCCTGGTCCCCCCTCCCC
>JAOBAT010012159.1:0-10184 GCA_026413305.1 Hydrozoanthus tunicans | reverse complement strand
GAGAAAGAAATAGCTTTTCAAAGAGGAAAACGTAAAGAATTTAAAACAAAGTGGAAATCTTTCACCTTTGTTTGAGGCCAGTCAATGATAGAATTGATATAAATATCTATTATTATGTAGAACTTAAATAGATATTGTGTGAAGAGTAGCAATAAACCATTGTAAAAATAATGCAATACAGTACAAAAAAAAGTTATTACCTTTTTTGTCAGAAATTTAATTTTGAAAAAAGCAAAACATGATAGGACTGTAAAAAAAGAAAGTTAGCAAGACGAGATACTCCTACCCTGTGAGATTGCGGGACAATGTGTCTGCTCACGTACGTACATCAAAAAGGCGTGTGATAGGTTCGGGCGCTTGAAAGACGTTTGAAAAAAGTATTTTCATGTTTGATAAAATCGTTATAGCCTTCAATCACGAATAATTGGTTCGGTGATTAACTTCTCTGTGGTTCTGTAGGTGCTCTACGATGAAAGTTCGGATGTGCTCGATTTCATCAGCCCGCAAAAACGTGAGGTAGGTGTACAGTATAACTGTTAACCCGCAAAAACCTGAGGTACGTCACTGATACTTTTCCTGTAACCAATTTAGGAGAATTTTGCTTTTCATCTTCGGTACATCGCTGAATTTAATCAACTCCTGTTTTCGCATTACAAAGTGACATGTTTCGTCCGAGTTATGTTAGGAGAAGTTGGCTAAAAGGGTTAAGGGGCATGTTTAAGAAATTAAATGATTCCGTCGTAATTGGAGGTTTTGTTGTACATTAATTCAGGAAAACTTTAGCGTAATTTACTGTCTCTCAGTGCGCTGATGTCACGAACGTAAAAATGTTCCGCAAATGGAACAAAGCTTGCTAACATTTTGCGGGGTTTATCATACATGAAAAAGGTTTGCATATACAGCATTTCGTTGAAGTTATGCGCCAATGGGTTACCATGCTAAACAAGATATAACGTCGTTGTGTGACAGTTTATCGTTCCCATGGCAGGCATCTGCGTTTGTTTTGTTCGCATATAAGAATAAAACATTAAGATGACATAACAGAATTTTTATTGTCAAGAGTTCTTTTGTTAAAAGCATTACACTCTTTTTACGGAGGCTTTTTGAAGAAATAACAGTTACATCTATTATAGTCATAGCTAACTATAGGGTAGACTGTGAAATTGTCGTTCAAGAGTTTCATTCCCTGGTAAAGTATATTAGGCCTAGTACAGACGCGGTATCTTTCATGTGTCAAATCTAATGCAAATGAGCAAATTCTTTTGCTCCACCTCATTTAGCGTTAGATTCGACACATGAAAAACACGGCGTCTGTACTAGGCCAAACACAACAACCTAAGATGAAAGCGATGGAGTATGCATCAACCCCATTCAGAACTGTTAGACCAGTTCATATTGAGTATGCTCGTCAGAGAAACAGAAAAGTAATGGATATACAGATGTCATTTGATCAGATTTTGTTCGCTGTGTTTTTTTGTTCAAAGGTATAGCGCAACAGTTATTTTAAACGATGTTTGGGAATTTAGGGACATGGGAAAAACGGAAGTTTACCCAACGTTTTGTTGCTAGCTAGTTTAACTGAACAGTTGTTTTACGGTGGAGCGACTTCAGCGATTTTGTCATGCATTTCGCTGCAGCTATGACTTACAGTGTTTGTTTAATTTTCTTTTTATTGTAGCAATAACAAGTGGTATCCACTGAACAGAAATGAGCTTTGTTGTGGCACTCGGTATGCGTTCTGTCCTCGACCGTGTGCTCAGCTTCTTTCGTTGAAGAAAACCCCGACTGGTGTTTTGGACTGGGAAGCACACCTTGGAGTTCTTAACCCTTTCAGCCCCAGTTATATCAAGTGGTAAATTCTCCCAACTGGAGCCTATACTTTTATTGAACAAGTTTGGGAGAACTTTACTTTTTATCTTCGGTAATTTACTTTCTTTTATCAACTATCATTTTCTCATTACCAAATGTCTTATTTTGTATTTGTTATATTTATGTAGGTAATCGTAAGAGCCGAGTCAAATTTCGAAAAAAAACACACGTATATGGCCAAATTCAAATTAGTTGCCCGGGGGGAGCAGTTATTTCCGAATGAAGCCAACAGACTTGTGCTTTTCTTCCAATTTTAACGAGGACTTATTCGACTACCTTTTGATAATATAGCATACAAATTTTTATTTTCTTTTTTTTTTAGTTTTGCATGACTCTGCGCTCTTACAAATTTGTTTTAACGCGTGACGAACTAGTTGTCAGGGATAGTTTGTAATGCCAATGTGAAATTTCATACGAGTGGCCATTACAGATAAAGTCTAGAACCGAATATGGTTTATAATTTGTCTGTTATGTTGTTAAAGGAGAGATTATTCGTTGATAAACTGGTTTAGGCTGAAAGGGTTAAACAGGGAATTCTATGACGGACCATTTGACAGCACAAAGTGACTACGTCATCTCGTAAAGCTGCGTCTTGGACATTCAAGCGCAAACATTGTGTTGCTATACTGACAGAGTTTGAATTTAGATATTTAAACCTCGTTGGATTTTGAGAATTGTATGAAGAATTGCGCTGGTGAAGAACGACAACATCTGCATTATGCTTGTAATACCAAATATAAGTTTTATTGATACCTCTGACATCAATTGCGACTATCGATAATTTATGCTTAAGTCTTTCCTTCAGCAAATGTTAAAATCGCAGTTTTTATCAAGGAAATATAAATCAGCTGTGAAAGTCTTATCAGTCGTTCAAATTGGTTTATAATAGAAATTTTGGCGATTTTGTGTCAGATTCAGCAACGCACTGTCGTTTGTCAGATAAACAACATGCCGAGCAAACTACTTATACAACGCATGATCAAATCGTTAAAGTTAGTTCCCGCTCAAAATGGTAACTTTAAAGAAACTTCCTTGCTCGTGTTAATGCAACTTTTCAATTCTGGTCTCAGCCCTCATCACTTATAACAGGGCACCTGACTCGAAAAAAAGCAAATCCTCGTTGAGCGGACGATCCACGACATAAGAGCCGCCAAAATGGACCTTTTTGCGAACTATAGCGACGCGGTTTCGTACACGATCGAACAAAATCAACCATGGCGAAAATAAAGAAAAACGCCAGGCTTCTCCTGTGATTGTGCGAGGCAAGCAAGTGAGGCCTGGGTCCCTTTTCTCGAAATATGACGGAGATCAATCCTCTCTCAAACCAAGTGGCTCGTTAGGCCGGCGCCTTTCTTCGGTTTTCGAAGTGCTGTGCGGACGAGTCTTTGATTCCCCTGGTTAGGACACTAACGTAGTAGTGATCGTGTTTGAACAGCGTACTGACCAAGGTAGTCTGCTTTTTTAACTGTTTGTTCATCTGATAGCGCTGCGTCGAGTCGTTTTCGCGCTCGCCGTTCAAGATCCCAGTAATATTTTTACATGGATTTGTAGTACTTTTCATCCCCTTTGTGCCCATATGCGTTAGATGGTTAAAATTTGTGCCACTTTTGTGGAACTGATTTTTGTAGCTACTGCGCAGAGAATTTTTCTTACTGCTTGATGAGAAAATAATGCCTTATGTGTTTATGTTATTGTTAGCCGCATCTACGGCTGCAGTTACACAAGGAGTTATCTCTTGATGAGAATTCATGTTATTTTTAGCCGCATCTGAGCTCGGTAAGGGGCCGTCGGAAAATCGATTCCGTCGCGCTTAACGTCAATTGGATGTTAAGAGGGGGGGAGGGGGCAAGGGAGTTGACCGTGGACGTTAAGGAAAAAGGCTTGAAATATTATTTAAAAAATTTATAGAAAAGCATATGAAATTGAGCTTAGAAATTCAATACAATTTAAATGGAATCAATGCACGTTAATGACTGATCTAAATAAATGCCCTTTTCTGTTGTGATATGTGTAAATGCATAGGGACAAATATACATTATACTTCGTATTAGGCATCAGAGGCTACATGGTAGGCAGCATGGCTCTACCAAGTCAATAAACAGGATATTGCTTAAAAATTGAAACAAAATTTCCAATAAACTGAATTACCGTATTTCAATTACTCTTGTCGTATATTAAAGCCCCTTTTACACGAGCAATTTTTCCTTGACAAATTTGCTTTGACAAGGAAAAAATTGCTCGTGTATATGGAGAAAACTGAACAATTTTTTCTTGTCAAGGAAAAATTGTCAAATCAGAAATTTGCACGTGTAGACGGACAACAAGGAAAATGTGGCAAAGATATAATTGTTGCAGTGAACTAAAAATTTGTCAAGGAAAACTTTCTCTCGTCATCTACACGAACAAGGAAACCTTGTCATTGAAAAATTGTAAAGGAAAACTTGTTGATCATTTGCACGAGCAATGAAAACTGTCAAGCAAACTTGTCAAGGAAAAATTGCTCGTGTAAAAGGGGCTGGAGGACGGCAGCACATATGACATGAAGGTATGCTTATATCTATACTTTCTGCAATAATTTTGTCGAATGTTTACATTTGTGTATGATAAAAGCGCTTTATAGCGACCACTCGTGGCAGAGAAACATCAACATGTCATGCGTGTACAAAATTCATAAACTATTATGAATAGTACCATATATGAAAGATAGAATACAAAAAAAATAATGGACGTTAAGGGGGGGGGGTAGGACCTTAACGTCCAATTGACGTTAAGCGGGACGGAATCGATTTTCCGACGGCCCCTAAGAAAAATCCATTGAAAGTAAAATTTCGAAAAGATATTGTCGAGTCGTACAAACCTATTGTTTTGGCCGAGCACCAACGCAGAATGTCAGTCATTTGTCGAATAACCGCTCATCTCGAACAATAGGGGCTAGTCATTCAATGTACGAATCTTATGTAATCCGTAACTAAACAGTAAGTGGTATGGGCGTGTTGGCCTTACGACAACCTTTTCTAAAATAGCTGTACATACTAAACAGCACCGTATTCACATACCTATGGAAACAAGTAGCTACATGCACGCATTGCGGGCCTATTTTTCGAGTGAGCCACTTGATCCGACCTGTCGGTAATAAAAATTGTTTGTCTAGAAAATGCTACTGTCGTGGGAAAATACAATAACATTTCGTTCTTTAAAGAATATGAGTCAAAGACGAAAACAAAAACTGCATTTTGTCCGAAAGACGTGGTATTTGAAGGCTGCTGTCGATGTTTATTGCGCTTCAAGTTTTGCTCAAAATTGGAATGTAATCAGGCTCATTTTTGCAGTTTCCAGGTCGCTCGCATAAATCAAGTATATTTTTCATATTTTTGTGTTTTGAAACAAACTAACCCGACTTTAGTAGTTCACAGTAGTTGTGTAATCTTCCAACAAGATATAAAGGATAATTTTTTCCGACGCCAAAATTGGCCCATTCGCTTCTTACAAAGACTCACTCTTAAGAGCGGTTTGCTGTAAGGACCTATTAATATTAGGTACGCAGGATATTTCCCAAATTTTGCCATGGTCGTATAGGATTATATCTAACTTTTTCAAATATACTTTGTGTTTTGCCCTTTGGGACAGGCCAACAGTACTTTTGCGGAAGGTGCTGTATATGTATCAAAGTCAAAGGCCTTGTAGGAAATTTGACCCCACAAACTTCAGATCTCGCATTCCAACTGCTCATTTATATGAACCATAAAATGGAATCGAATTTTTGACGGAATTTTAAAATTTAGACCTTTCAACGGCCGTAGGTGGCTACAATCTCGGCTCTAAAAATCAGTCTGGTACATGGCTTCCCCAAACAAGACTATATACACTTCTAAGAAAGAAAAATGTTCCTACTAAACACTGATCGAAAACAAATTAGGGTGAACAAAACATTGATTTCTGAAAGCATTTTACAAATTGATAATTTTGTCAATTTGAGCGACCTTTTGACCTTTGTTGTGAATTAAATGAAGTTTATCAAAAGTAATATTTTCATTCGTCGGGAAAATGTCCTTGCTTTATTCTCTCGCATCTCTTTTAACAAAAAGAAACCATGATCGTGTTTAATTACCCTTTCTCATTGCATACTCATTATCTGATTGTGAGGCATTAAGTTATGGGAGGCCGGACTTCCCGGCTACGAAGACGAATCCTGCGGCCAATCGAGACGGGCAGTTGCAGTTATTGCGAGAACAAGAACTATTGTGAACAACAGTTTTTCCCGAGGCGTCGTTGAATATAAGAAATTTAATAAGGTCTTCTGAGGAGCACGACGCAAGGCACTTAGGCGGCGACAGAGTACAAAGAAACTTCACCAATCTTCGCTCCATCGACTTGACATCTGACGCTCATATGGCTTTCCGCGAATGGACTTTGAAAATTCAGCGAGACGCTTCTCTATCCCAGCGGGGTCAATGCCCCCTCTCGAGCCACTAGCAACCACCTGGGGACGCAGGCGTGAGCCACAAGCCTGACAAAAACAAGCATCAATGTACATGATGTTTATACCCCAATGACATTGATGCTTGTTTTTGTGTACATCATGGACAACGGCGAGCTGCCTTCCAGGGCCCCGGCTAATCTACAAGAGCAAAGTAACAAACTATAAGGTAACACCACTAACAAATGCAACGAAAAGCCCAAAAGTCTCACTGCGATGGGCGAGGGAACCATTTGGAAGAATCACGACGAGGGAAAATCAACACGCTGCTGTCACCCTTCCTGCCAAGGAACACACGATCAACTATGAATGCTTGTAACGTCGCCCACCAGAAAGGATGCGGCCGGATATCGAATGCATTTAAAGTAAACGCACCGTGCGAGGCCTGGTCAAGAATATACCGAAGCAAAGGAGCAATCATACCAAAGAGCAGGAACACGTGTATACATTATGATCCGCCGGGAAGAGGTTAGCGAGAGCACTGACACCCGATGAAAGAGGAGAAGGGCGCGGCGTGTAGTGTGGTAAAACATTTCCAGCTCTATCCCTTTGGCAGTTAGTATCCAATGACATCAAAAGAATGAGGGCCAAAATATTGTTCCACGCGTGACCACGCTTGAGGGGAAAGCATGCAGTCAGAGTCATCTCATCTGCGCGAGGGTTCAGCTGCTGGGTCGAGCTGCGATGGAACATAAATAGTGCTAATAGAAAAGTTCTTGTCACGACTAAGGGCAAATATATGCTCCAAAATGTCGTTAATAACGGAATTCTTGCATCCGCCGTTATCCAAAGACGACTTAAGGACCCGGCTGTCCACATGGACATCTACTCGAGGATTTGAAATTCGCTCCCTAAAGGCAGTAAGGGCATTTAAAAGAGCCTTTGTTTCCAAAACATTTATATCGCGCGCGACATCGACCGGCCAATAATCCCTGGAGACAACCTTCTCTCAGAGTTGTTGAAGAACTACTCCCCAAGCCCTCGTAGAGGCGTCAGATAAAAGAGAGATGACAATGTGATACTCTGAACGCCAACGCTAGCAATCAGTCCATGCATCCAAAAAGCGCCAATACAGCAGCTTTTCTCGGAAACGTCCCTCTACAAGGACAAACCGACGTGACGAACGACTGAACTTGGAAATCGCTTGAAAATTCTCGCGGGTATATAATTTACAACCGGGAACGGCAATACTGAAAGAAATGATCTTCCCAGAGAGTCACTGAAGTGTCTTAATAGTAGCACGATCCGACGTCAAAATGCTCTCCTTAGTTTTTTAAATTTCAACCTTTTATCATCGTGGAGCAAAAAGGCCTGGCGAACAGAATCGCAAGTAAATCCTAGAAAACGAACCGAGGTAGACGGAAAACACTGGGATTTGCTAAGGCCAACGAAGTACCCTGCCTCTATCAGGAGGTACAGCATTACATAAACAGCTGCTTCAGCGAGCTTTTTGTCCGGAGGTGAGCCAGATTGTGCGGCGCGGGTGACATAAAGCTGGCCTATATGACGGTCATCGATATATTGTGACACAAGTACCCCAAGCGAACGGGCAGCGGCGGAAACTGCAAGTCCCAGGCTATGATGAATATATGCGCTTGCCTTCCAGCCAAACGGTAATGAAGAAAAGACGAATTAGCGCCGTTAAATTCTAAACCAAAATAGGTACGAGAGGAGGGGTGGAGGCGAACGTGCTGGTACCCACTCTTGTCGTCAACAGATGTTTGGAAATGACCAGGGAGTACGTAACGCGGTAAATCAGACAAGTGGTCTAACTTAAATGGTAGGTCTCTAATCCAAAGGTTCGAAAACCGTTCGTCGTGGCATAACGAGGCTTAGAAGGTTCCACTGTGAGAGGTAACACAAGGTGTGGGGGTTGCACTTCTCCAACCCTTCCCCAGATCGCAATAGCCCCAGAAATTACCCATTCCAGTAGTGTTGTTTCAATAAAAGGACAAAATCGATCACACGACTGTGAATTCTCTAACTTGACTCGCGGGGAAGAAGGAGAATTTTACGCAGACCCTTTGAAATCTCCCCTAAAGGTCTTAAAGAAATGTTCGACTTTTACCCGTTCTTATTGATATCCAGAAGATCGGCGCGTGGGGTATTATACCCGTCTAACAATTGTTTCCAAAACTGCACATGGTTGTGAATGTCGCCCGCTTTAACGAACCGAGGATCGCAAAATCGCAAATGATTTAAACAGGCCAATTCTGGCGAAGCTTCAACAATCTCCGGAGATGGAAGAGGGCCGACGAAGGGGGGGTCCCCTGCTTAATATCATAAACAGGAACATCCGTTATGGTTGTATAGCCAGCCAACAACAGTCTTTGCCACAAATAAATCGTGGTTCTACAAGAGAAGGAAAACAAAAGTGCGCTAGCGGGGGATTCCACCCCCTTCGTTGACCCAAGACCCAGGCCGAAGGCCAGATTGGTGACGCATAGCAGGTACCTCTCAAGTCAACAAAGAAAGGTGATAGGAAATTGTAGCACGAACGCTGTGGGTTGATAAAATAAACTAGAGACCCTCGGAAAGCCTCGGAAAAAAACTAAGAAGGAGACGAAGGCAAAGGAGCAAACCACAAACCAGAGGAAACAACATAACATGATTTATTAACGAGCTGGTGTTGTTAATAAGAACGCCCCCGTCTACCCGGAAGTCCTCGAACGGGAGGGGGAAATCGCGGGCCATTTCTGGCAAAATGCCCCCAACCCGAACATCTGAAACACTGGATATGAGCTGACTGACGCTCCCTCACTCGGCGAGGGGAATAAGGATGGAAGCAGAGCTTGAGGACTCAGGCTTCAAATCCTTTTTAAGGATGTTTCCCGCCTCCTTTGGTATCTTCGCTCTAACAGGGTCACCTAATAATCCCACCATAAGGCGCTGGAGATTGGCGTCGTAGATACCAAATTCCCTCATTCGGATCTCTTCGAGACTCGCGGCAAATTCATCGGCCTTTGTGTGATTTACCAGCCTGGCAAGACGGACTAGTGCCTGCAGCAGCTCTATTGCTTCATAGCGGTCAAAACGACTTAAGGGGCGTTGAAGATAACGACGCAGCGACGCCAAGCTCATCTCCGAATTATCCGCACCCTGATTTCCTTCCAACTCCCTGATCCTATCCTCTAGGATTCAAAGACGATTAAGCTGAAATAAGCAAAGGAAATAAAAAGAAAATTTACACCTATAGTGTAAGCCGAACTAATTATAAAACCATTTAGCGGAACTACAACGCATAATATGATAAAACAATTGCACAACAGTGAATTGATTTGCAAACAATCTTGAGGTTCATTAAAACAGTCACACTACCAGAAAACACTCATACAGAACCGCAAAACATTCCTTTCTTCGGGCCAGAATTAAAACAAAAACATTGCAAGAGGTGTAACAGTAGGAACGTTAATGAGGTCGCCTAATCCCAAAAGAATAAGAAACAGTTTAAGAAAACGAAGCTATGCAAATTGCAAATAAATAAAGATTTCAAGCGGGATATTAAAAACCCCGCGCGTTATAAACTTTTAAAAAAATAATAAATAAATAATAATAATAATAATAATAATAATAATAATCGTTGAAACTAGTGCCTTCCTAACAATAATATAAGGCGAAGACGAAGGATGTTCTCCGAGCCGCATGCTCTCAGCTCCCCGAGCTACTAACTCTTGGCTCCCCGAGCCGTACACTCTCAGCTCCCCGAGCTACTAACTCTTGGCTCCCCGAGCCGTACACTCTCAGCTCCCCGAGCTGGTAAGTTTTGGCTCCCCGAGCCGTACACTCTCAGCTCCCCGAGCTGGTAACTTTTGGCTCCCCGAGCCGTACACTCTCAGCT